>DWJN01001757.1:0-16983 GCA_018248895.1 Carystus phorcus
TAACCATTTTTATGCTTATAAAAATAGTTCTCAAAATTAATTTATATGGCAAAACAACGTTTGCTGGTTCATCTAGTGTGTTATATCCGACAAGCAATAATCATGTCTACCATAGATCTGTGATTCTGGCCACTTCTGGCCGAGCATCGAACCCATGACTTGTTTGGTCTGTACGTACATATACCTACTAGGCTATAGGATCACTCAATAAACATGCGTTGTTGTCGTCGATAACAACATACAATCGTATGTTTACCATTGATGGTCGTTAAACATAAATATTGGGAGCATTACTTGATGATATTTGGATTAGATAAAAGTCTAGTAATTAGGTTCTTGTTCGTGGCTCGCGGCTCTTAAGCTATCGAAGGGGTTAAGCAACTGCGGGCGTAGTCGGTCCCTGTATGGGTGACCGCTAGTAGCAAAGAATTCTTAAACGTTTCCGTGCTTCGGAGGGCAAGTTAAACCGTCGGTCCCGGTTGTTATCGTATATAGTAGTCGTTAAACCACGACGGAACCCTTTGCGCGGCATAAAAATTTACGACACTTGTGTTGGTCAATGACCCCTCCACCAATAACTGGAACAGCGTGGTAGAGTATCCTCTAGACTTCCTCAGTGATGAGAGACTCGTGCCCAGTAGTGGGCTACTAATGGGTTAAAGGGAAACAACTGCTTCGAACAAATGCATACTTTTTGAATACTGTGGGCAACTAGATTATTTTGTTCAGTAAAAGATAAGATAGCGCCCGGAATTATAACCGTTTAAGTTTATACGCCGGGTACCACTTACGCGGATTTGGCATGCGGTTATGTGAGTTCGGTCACGTAAGCTTTACTCATTAGGCCCTTTTGCTACCTGTCATACAAAACGTAACCGTATCTTCTATACGATAAAGCTTAGTTTAAAGTTACCGTATAAAACGTTATAACCATTGTCTATTCTAAAATATACTTTAGGTGTGCGACTCAAAGTTTAATTTTATTTTGAAATAGTTTCGGAGGAGTACTTTGGATATTAACAGTAGAAGTAAACAAGTTCTATGATCTATTAGTTCCGTATTCAGGGCCACTTCTTGTTAGCAATTTTAAAGTTTTGTCTGTTAGACGAGCATAATGGGGGCAGGTGGAATGTTATTATTGTAAACCTTTTTGTTATCGTAATAGAAGTTATTTATTGATAACGTACCTAAACGATTTTTAACCTTCTGTTTACGCTTAGGTACATACTTACCTATAAGTAGTAACAATGTATATAATATTTTACATAAAACTGAAATACTCTTGGAAATCCTATTTCAACATGCCTGCTCTATATAGAATACACCCACTGAAACTATTCAATGATTGGATTCAAATTCTATTACTTAGCGTACAATTGATGGAATTCTATCTTGCCTTTGAGTCCCCGGTCGCTGAGTAATGTGGGCGTGATGAAATAATTGAAAATGGATGTGGACCGGGCTCCCTTAGGAAGTAACCTGGGTGTTCAAATATCATGTCATTCCAATACCCCTACTGTTAAGATTAAAAACGTTACGAAATACCTTTTACAAATAACTAAATGTATATAAAGCCGGTTTTTTATCCATAGAACCCTAATCTAGTCTAAGAAAGCCATGCCCTTTTTCATTTTATTAACTTATTTTATTTTTCAGTTTCCATTCCATTCCATTTCCTAATTTCTCTAGTAATATTTCTAGTACTTCTCGTTTTTTTGTTCGACAACGCATCGGTGATGCCTTTTGTTTCGCTAGAGTCTATGGGTGACTGTGAACACTTACCATCATGTGACTTGTTGGCTCGTTTGTGAGCTATAGATAAAAAATAATTTGTTTTCATACACGTAATTTTTGATACTGGTACAACACTGATCTTTACTCGTAAAAAAGGACAGTTCAAGTTGTAAGTAAACACATTATGTGAGTAAAAAAATATGTTATCGATATAACAGAACAAAATACATCAGTCACTACCAAACTTTATCGTCCGTGTCGATTATCAAAACAACTTAAGTAGTAATTACTAACTAAGAATAGTTGAGATAAAATTAGCCTTTATCGCGGTCGTAGCGAGGCCGTAGGAATCTGTTCGGCGTGCCCATTAATTATATAAGATTTAAACGAATCATTAAGGAAATTATGTTCAATTACAAGCGGAAAGGCGCCATTTGAACCGAGCAAAAACTTAGATCGATAGAAATACAATACCGCAGTTTTCTTAGCCATGAAAACATCATTATCAGTGTCTAGCTGTATCATTTGTACTGACATTGAATTCTCAAGGTTCATTTCTTTTCAAAGTTTCTTCTTTTTGAATAAATTCTTAAGTTTTGCAATTTGTAATATGCATGGAATTGAAAGCTTAATGTCTATGATTTAGCTATTTGCTTGTTCCGACGTTTATATTTTCAATATAAGTGATTTACCGAATTGTTTTTTTTTAATTTAGAATTGGGTAAGATATTGATAATAGAAAAGTAACAAAGTTTTCTCGTGCGCTTATCTTATAGCTTTTATGCTTGTTCGTGCGTATGCTTGAAGACACGTCACTCCTAGTCGTTATGTTTCTCCATTTAGAGGCAGGTGTTGTGATCGAAGTTATGGATTTCCTCAATGACGAATGTTCTGGAATTGAAATAATAGGTCAGAAGTAAATGAAAAGGTCGATTGAACTACATGTAGCCTTGAACCAAGAGATCTGGTTCAAGACCTCGCTCCATAAAACACAAGGACGTAAAGTTTTGTAGTGCACGGTGAGTGTGCCGCGATTTTCTTTCTAGGGCACGACTTATCTAGCGGTTCGTCCATATCAAATAGTGTCACTGATACGGGAGAAAGATTAGATCACAAAGTCCACACTCAAACGAAACTAATACTGAATAATGAAAACAAAAGAAAGCTAACGTTTATTTATTTATAGTAGCTTCTTGAAGTCCTTACAGCAGTGCCCAAAAGGTACTATTATTTTGTAACATACAAAAACACTGTATATTAACGACCTAATAAAAATATTACGCGAAACTTATTACGGGGTACGACATTGCACCGCCGGAATGACATTGGGATGTATGAGGTCGACCCAATATGAACAAAATACTAAAACCTTCACAAACTAAACTAAAATGCTGCACCTAATGATATAAGTGTTATGTTTATTAGTTTTTTCAATTACGCAGGACAAAAAATGGACTTCTCATAGATTTGTTTTTGACTCTGGACGTTAACGCTCGCACCGCGGAGCGAATTTGCTTTGAGCGTTGGCTCGTTGCCCTCGGATTAAAGTGTCCTTATTATTTTGTAAAGTAACATGTATAAGGTTATGCGTAAGACGTAGCTTGGAATGACGTCATGCGCTGATCAACTTTGCTAAGTTAAACAAAAAAGAATCTGGGCTACACAAACCTGTCTCAAGGATATCTAATTTCCAGCTTGATATCAATGCATATACGTTTGATGAACTGAAGCGATTGTTTGTGATGTTCTTACAAAGCAGGTCTCAGAATGTCGGACCGCGCAGACGTCACGACCCAATTCCTTGCGCCGTTCCAGTCGGTTTACCAGACCCCCTTCAAGTTGCGTCCCTTTACACGCTCTTACATATTAGTCAACAGGAAATGTTTTTACTCTGTAAAATACATGACGAACCGAGTTGCGTAATGGTCACCACGCCAGACCGTTGTTCGAAGGATCCTGGATTCGATTCCCAGCGAAGCCGAAATTTGAATGATGAATTTAAATTTCTGTTCTCGGTCTGGGTGTTGGTGTAAATGTCTTTGTGTGTTGTCCATGGCACCCACGACACGGGGTATCCTAGTGTGGGGCTATGAGTATGTGGCGTTATTTATTTATGCTACGAAACAGCTTCACTTTAAACCGACTTCAAGAAAAGGAGGAGGTTCTCAATTCGTTTGTATTTCTTTATGTGTTGTTTCATAACTTTTTACGGGGTGCATTGTTTTGAATGATACTTGAAAAGCTGATGCTTGTCATGTGGTACGAATATTATCTTTATAATATCTTTTATATTAATGCGCATTTATTTGACTTCGGAATTGAAATATGGCGTATTAAATTGAAATCGATTGTTTTTGATAAAGGAATTATATATTTTTTCATGACAATTCTAAATATGTTTAACGTCTATTATTAGTTTACATCATCGCAAACGAGAAATTCATGCAATCATTTGTATTTATCGTCAGTACTGTACCTAACTGATGTGCAACAGAGTCGAAGTTCGTTTGAAATTCTTATTTCTGCCGACGAGATATGCACAGGTTTGTTATCTACAATAATCTGGAAAGCTCCTTTTATAGAGATAGTTCTGGGAAAGCGGTCGTCAGCGCCTGTGTGCATGATTCATAACGCCATAAATGTCGATTGTAAACAATATGGTTTTGCATTAAAGACTAAATTCCAATCGTTGGTATGACCAGAGTTCTTTGAGTACGGTCATGTTATAGAATTTATGAGATTTCGCGTATCCTCGTTGTGGTATATATTGCTTTGTTGGAATTAAACTATTCCTTTCTTATAGGCATGATTATAATAGTTGCGGATTTTTTTTTTGATAATTAGTATAAACTCTTTTTTACAAATTGAGTAGTTCCCGAGATCAATTTGTACAAACTAATTTCAAGTTTAACTATAAAATTATATAGTGTAGATGACATGAACTAGATATAATGTGTAGCTAAACCCTGATCAGGTTTCATATTTAAGGTTTGATTCTTGAAAAATAGAATGAAAGCAATAGGGGTAGTAAACAAATAGATGAGTTACTAATATAAAATAGAATAAACAAAGATTTGCCTTATGGCGAGATTTAAATGAATTTTGATAAATAACTTTTTCGTTATTTAATAATCCTACGTTATATGCTCTTTGTAGTCTGTAACGAAATAGGTTTAGAATAATGTAAAGTGATAACAAATGAATGAATAAAACATTGCCTCATTTCTAGAAAGAACAATATCCGTCATAACTTACTTGTTGTGTACTTGTGTGAAGATAATCTCGCCAGATCTTTATAACATCTATATCTCAATAATAAATACCTATTCGATGATTGTTAAAGGTTGAATCATCAATCGTGCAATACACAGACAATAGGCTATACGAGTATTCATACACAATATTTTAATTATTGGTGTCATGTTTAGATTTAAATAATTGATATTGGCTTTAGATCTAAACACAAAAGTATCGAATCTAGTTTCTGTTACGACCTACATTTTGATTCCAAGTTTTTGTCTTTGAAGTCATAAGAAGTTTTCAACATGTCCGTCTAAATATCGGCATTGTTTACGAATATGCCATTCGAAACGTGTAATTCGCAATAGGACGTAGGTTGTGCCAATCCTATATCGTCCCGCTGAGTTGTACAGAACAGTGAATGGTCTCGATAATTGCAATTATTCATCGGATCAGTCGCTAGTTGTCTTATTGCGTCTGCGCTGTACGATTGGCAACTACCAGCGAATGGTATGTGAATGAAGCAATGACTAATACATGTTTTTAACATGTTCGATTGCTTTGCAAGCATTATTAAAATATCGAAATGGACAAAGAAAATGGAGGTTAATGATATATTAAAAAATAGACTTGTTTAATATGAAACGAAAATGTATAGGTAAAACCCACGTGCCTTAAAATATTTCTCATGGATTATTTACGAATAAAGATGTATAATATAAGGTATATATGTTAATGAAATCGCGTCGAATCAAATCAAATCGAATCGAATTGTCGAATCTCATTTGTGATTGAACGTCACTTTGACAAGCTCGTTTGATCATCAATTAAATTTTAAATAGGTAAAGTGATCGATCCTTTTGTTGCTAGATAAGCACTTATTTATCCGTACAACGTGTAATCGATTTTATATTCGTATAGCGAGTAATCGACTACAAACATTGGTCTAAAATTTGTTAAAATTGAATCACTAAGAACTATTTTAATTCTATACTATTGTAATCTTAGTACTTTAAATACTGTTTCGTGTATAATTGTGTACAATAAAGATGATTGATTGATTGATTATCCAAGCTCTCAGGGTTGCAGTTTTGGTCACGACGATGTATAGGGTTTCGAATGATTTAGACAAAAGATAATATCTTTTAATAAGAAATGCATTTGATACAAAATAAAAATGTGTTGTAAAAGATTACAATAGCAATGCACGTAAGTACATTGATGACTCATGTCAGTATTACGACATCGTTGTGTAAATTCTGAATAATTGCATTTTAAAACAGAATTCTAAATCCATCATCGACGGTACTCAGCAATTCAATGATGCCGTTCCGGAAACTTATTCCATATTTTAGAATATCTCATTTTATAACTATCATTTTATAGGTCAGGTAACTTAATGCGAATCTCAACAAAATATTTAATTCATATGGTTGAAATGACATAAGTATGTAGGTCCTTAATGTTAATGACTATTGGGTAAATATAATCTTGAATTACTTCGATAAAACTCTCAGGTTCGAATTCATACGTATGTATATAGCCACAGTTAAATAATTTTGGTATAGCGTATATTCACCGTTGCAGTGTCGTGTGATTTATTCTTAAAAGTGAATAGGATTCCCTATATCGCGGGTGAAATGGACAACACGAATATGTCACCTGTCATGATGACTTCTACTTCATGTAATTTTTTTTATATATTTTTCTCAGATTGATGTTCGCACCTGTATTGGCAAACATACCTGATACCTCACTTTGAAATACTAGGATCCCATTGGGAATTGGACCCAGTAGGTACTATCAGTACCAGAAGTCCTCTTATACTCCTTGCAGGGAAAGTCATTACCAATTAGACTACAGGGTTGTCAACTCAACGTCGTAATGGTTTTTGCGCTTAATGGTAAACACGAGCATTATCAGTTGATCGTCAAAGTTTAGCCAATACGTTAATTGGAATTGAAAACTACTCGTATTAGGCTGTAACCTGTTTGCGATGGTTTTTTATAACGGTCCGTTCGTAATAACCGGTCTAATATCCGACCTTGCCTTATGAATAGATGTTTACAGGATGCGAGAACGTCGATCACTCTTCGGTTAGAATTTGAAGTTTGATATGAACGTTAAGGATAATTCCTTAAGATTGTTGTAAGCCGATAGCAAGAATTTTGTTACAAATAAAAAGTCCCGTATCCAAGTGAGACTACAACACATTACTAATTAGTGTTGCGAAAAAAAAAAACTTTAGTTGAAAACAGAAATTTAATCAAATCTATAATGGAGATCAATTCAACGAAAGTCGTTTAACGTCGTCGTTGACGCCCTGGGATGATTTAGCTATTAAAAATAATTGGTTCAATCAAATCCTTGAACCATAAGTGAAAGTACGATCAGTTTAAATATATTTGAAAAATACCAACCTCAATAGTATTTACATAAATATAAAGGATTAGGATGGTATCGTCAGTTTCCTTCTCAAATTGAGCAGAAATGAAAGCGCATGAAAGTTTAATGCTTATCATATAAATCGATCTACCATGCTGGAAACTGTGAGAAAAATATATGAAAGTTTTACTTATAAAGAACTGGTCATAGAGCTAAGAAATAGGCCACTTCGTGTTATTTTAAAAACTATTTCTATGACGGGCCGTGGTAATGAATTAAAGCTAAACCCACGAGCTCTAATTGAAACAGCCACATCATGACGACGTATATTATTATAATTTATTAGGTTATTCCTAAGAATACCCGTTTTTATAAAAAGACCGTTTATAATCTTATATCGATCCAAGTTTCTAGAATGTACTTGCAGGAATATTATACTAAAATGAAATTTTGTGATCAAGAACAACAATATCAACAACCGCTTTCATCTCTCGTGTTAAACCTGATGTAGAAGCCATATCCATATATTTATTCCTTTCATATCGTACCTACCTACCTACTTTATACATTTATTCCATTCTAATATACGCTATTCGCATTCCCGTCGCAATTCCATTGTCTAGAATAAGGATAAGAGACTAACTTAGGTACGAGACTCAATATTGTATATTAAAAACATCAATTTCAAGTGGCTGAGTCAACAGGACAATGACTTTTCATTTCGTATTATCTTACCGATAAGTACACGCGCACTTGAAGTAAAAAAGAAAATTCTGGCTAAGATATGGGCATATTAATACAGTTTATTACGAAAAGACTTTGATACTACACACGTAGTCAATTTACCCTGATGATGCTCCGTTTTGGGGCCAAACATGTGTTAGTGCTGGGATGTTGTTATTTATTAACTGACTTCATGAACAAGGAGGAAGTTTTCGATTCTCTGCATTTTTTATGTATAAACAACTTTTCATTGGCTGTACTGATCTCAATGATTCTATTTTTATTCGCAAACTTGTCATATGAACATAAAATTTTGAGCGACATCTAACGAGTAGTTTTTGAGTTGCGTGATGCGTATGACTTGAGAATTCGAATATTTAATACGGCGTATTTAATTGAGGTCGTTTTCTTCTTTTGTTCATTGACAAAGCGATTATCGTAGCATGTTTCTTTTGTGGGATTGAGGAAGTTACTACGCATGTGTTAGAGTATACACCGACATATACTTTGCTCGCAGATTGTTTCGAAGTAGACTAATACATAGTTACTTATAAACCTCTTTTTATTTGTCCACCGCCCTTGTGTCTCCGAACTCGACTATTCTGGTATAAAAGACTATAGCGTATAAGATATAGCTGAATTTAAATATTGAATTCAATTCATTTATTTCAAGAAGGTATTTATAAATATACTTATAGACATTGAATATTTAGGATCTACTTCCCTTTCGGAAAGGTGGGTTATTAAAGAGAAAATAAACTGCGAACGATTTTTTTTTTCATTACTAACTAATATAAAAGCTTGGTACTTATATTCAAACTATAAGTAGCATTTGGGAGTAGTCAATTCGCTTCCTTAGTGATAATATTGGAAAATGTCCTCGTATTATCGTCATACGCACCTTGTGAGCTGTTAACGAACCGGTCGTATCTGTATGTAATTATTATATCCATTTCTACTCGCCGAGGTAATTGCAGTAGTTCCCAGCGAATGCCACGTGAGCTAGAGGCACTCACATTCCAACCGCGACCTTCCACAAGACACGCGTCTCAATCACTCGAATAAAATACTTATTTAAATGTCTATAGTTTAACCTTTAATTATTTAATGAGTTTAATCATGTATATACTTACGCTTCTCATGCAAAAAGTACTCAGTCGCTTCAAAGCATGCAGGATAGGATTCAAAGCATGCCCTCTGAAAGTGTATTATCAATAGTAAACAGCAATAACTTCTTCAATTTCTATCATCGCCAATGGACTTATTTTAACGCTGTGATTATAAGATTATTTTACAAGACAATAGTGCTATTCAAACTCTTATGTAGACGATGTATATGTTTTATAGACATAGATATTGATTCGTCGACAACGGAAGCGTGCATACGTACACAAATTAATTTGAAGGTGATTGTAGTGACTTCACAAACAAATCGTACCAAGATAAACAAATGTTTGAAGCCGAGTATATAGAGCTAGGATATAAGCCGTTTAAGCGCTGTTCCTGAATCGTTCAAACTTGCTTGTGCGTATTGTAACTTGTAAGTGTTCGACAATCAAATCGTGAGTGGATGTGTAATGCTAGTGGCATAGTTTGTCCAACCATGTCTGTTATTGTCGATAGCTGGCCAAGTCCTTAATGTTGGAAGTCTTCTGAAGGCATAAGAATGAGAAGAGATTTCCTGTTTTATCTTATCTCTTTTACTCTTGAACATTTCAGTCTCTTGTCTTATTTTCTTTAGGCACTTAGGTATAATAAGAAAACACGTGATTGTGATTATCACCTATCTGTCAAAATGTTCCGTTATCATAAAGCAAATGGATATCGGGATTCCACGCGCGACGTTTATCATTTATCGGAATGGATACGATGATGTGCCAAAAAAATTGGCTTTACAGGGCTGCCGCTGATATGATTTCCTACTTGTTTTATATTCTCAACTGGCAGACCCGGCCAACTATGTTCGCCTAACAGTCAATGACTGATTGACAAGACCTCCACTCCAACATTATGATTTTTTAAATATATATGCCATTTACAGACAACGATCAATTACAGTTTTATTATATGTATACCATGGACTGCTGAAAAATCCTAGAGTTCTGAACAAAACCAAACCTGCCACTATTATGTCTATGAGCTGACTTCCTGATTGACGGCTCCGCCTAATATTTTCTGCAATCGCTGGACTTGGAGGTAAATTTCTTCAGAAAAAAAAAGTTGATTTAGGAAACAAATGGTAATCCTAGATGTAACTAGTTATGCTGGATTGATTTATAATTACCAACTTGGTATAAGACTATCTCTTAAAAAACATCACAGACTGAAAAATGATTTATTCGTCGCAAAACGCAATTATTTAAAAAGATGATGCAACTAATGAACAATTTCTTGATGTCTCATTGGGCAATGGGCATTTCTTCTATTTCTCATCACAATTAAGGAACCCGTGACAGATCATTAAATGATATAAATATGCTCATCAAAATGTCAAACCAAGATTAACAACTCATTATGCATAACTACCTGAATTTCTGGCATTCGTTAAGCTAATACCTTCCTCATATCTTGCAAATTATATTTAAACTTTAAAACAACGCGCATAGAGTACATATATGTCTGTATTCACGTGGCATGTGTCAATAATGAAATGATTGGTATGAAGGAAATATGATTTATTGAACATAATCAATTATTATAGATTGTTATGCAGTAGGACTCCCGCCAACCGATTTGTTTATGTTTACACGCCTACGCCGAAATAAATATTTAAAGAAACAGGCGTCTTACATACGTAAATCTTAGTCATAGTCTCTATAACTTCAAGGTTTCTAGTAATACGTACGTACGAACGCTGTATCAATAAGAATAGACATATGCTAAGGTAATTTAAAGTTATTTCTTCAATTCTTTCTTTGCTTTTCTGTATTAAAACATTTACAAATAGATTGATGTTGGTTCCGTCATTATAGTACGTACTTGCTTATGACATTATTTTAATAGTAGACAATCTAGCAGACGGGTCATTTGATGGTATACTGCCAACGTCACTCGCTGACGTCAATAACAGCGAAGCATCACTAATACGTTGCCGGCCAAAAAAAGAATCGGTTGACCCGCATTATTTTTGGCTCATCGACACTGCGACCAAAATAGGGATAAAACTCATCAATTTACAAGGGTATAAATAAATTATATCTATACAAATAATATTGGAGCATCTATTTGTAATATTAAAATAACCGCTTTTTACGTAATGAAAATTTATGTGACCTTGTCTATGTGTTTGTTCCGACTAATCTCTGGAATGGCTGAATCGATTTTAAAAGGAATTATGATACTTTTATCTTAGAATTATAAGTTATCGTAAAATCTGCGAACTGAACTTTCTTATTACATTACACGCGGACGAAATCGCGGGCTCAGCTAGTATTTAAATAAATTCGCCAGACATTGAATATATCACCAGGCAAGAATACAGCGTCTCAGGATTATACTGGATGGCAAGAAACCTAACAACAAAGTAATGTTAAAATCACTGTTTTTGGATTTGGTGAAACATTTTGCTTTACTATTAAAATGCAGTTAGTTACATGTTTCCTGGTTACGTCGATGGTCATGATTCATTCATCGTCAGTACTCATTTGCGCCTAAGCGGCCGTATCTAACTTCTATCTATTTACCTATCTATCTTTATTTCTATCCATCTACCTTCTATCTATCTATCTATCAGCCCTTTAAAGTCCACTGCTGGACATAGGCCTCCGATAATTGGCGCCACTCTAACCAGTCTTGGGCCCCTCTGAATCTAGCGATTGCCCGCCGTCCGTATATTAGTTAAAAATCATATTTTTCTTTATTGTCAACTAAATACCCATGTTTATCAGTAGAATGGGTGATTGTATTTTATGAGAATGTACTGGCAAGACGCCACGCATTCGAAAGTCATGTGCTGCGTGTGTATTTCACTAAAGTTTTGTAATACTAGAAACATGTGTATGTACCTCGATATAATCTGTTGTCATGCGTAAGGTCAGCAATTTATCTTTACTTAAATATGATACAGGTAAAGAGTTTGTTTGTTTGAACGACCTAACCTCCAGAGTATATAATAACCTTATTAATATGGAACTTTCTCTTCGGTAAAACTATGGCTATCTATCAGAATCCAAAACAAGATATTCATTAGCTTTAGTTGTACAAATATCAAGTTTACTTCAATTGATTGCTTAATGTGATATTTTTATTGATGTTAAAATACTGCGAGACATCATCAGTAAAATGTAAATTTTTGACATCATTCAATGAGTAATAAATTTGTGTTTTAAAGACAGACACTACCGATTTGTATTGCAAAGGAACAGATGGAATTCAAAATTATAAGTCATCGCCGCTTCTGTAAATTCATAACTCGGGTTATTATCGATATGTAACTGTCCAAGAGGACAACAGTGAAAACTTGTACAATAACTATATGCTATAACTATACGGCCAGTGTCAAATTGTACCATGACAGGGATCCATGCAAGTAAATCAAAATATTTAAGTACAAAAAAAATGTGGGTACCCATAGTAATAGTAAACCAGTTTACTAACAAAACGGCCAGGAATAGATTGTGTCGCCACGGAGATCCATGCAACTGGGTCGATTGGGTGGAATATTAAAGGTTAAAAAATATATCACGAGTAAGAATAATAATACTAGACCTATTCATGAACAGTTACGGTCAAACTTTGCCGTGATCTCCATTCTGAATGGATCGAAATATTGAATTATGAAAAATATCGTGAATACTGATAGTGACATTAACCTCTTTACTAAGTACACAACCACGGTCTAACTATACAGTGGCCGCGATTGATGCAACTAAAGATCATATTGGTGCAAAAAATAAATAAGTTTCCATAATAAATCTTATATGTATATAAAATTCTCGTGTCATAAGGTTTGTAGTTAAACTTCTCCGAAACGACCTCTCGACCGATTCTCATGAAATTTTGTGTGCATATTGGGTGAGTCTGAGAATCGGTCAACATCTATTTTTCATACCCCTAAATGTTCAGGGTGGTCCACACCTTAATTTTTTACTTTATGTTTTTGACAATTTTTTTTTTAATTTTTTTATGATACAGCATTCCAAAATACATACAACCCTCATTTTTTGCCCTTCTACGATCAACCCCAATCTATTAATAGTAATTTTTTTCTGCACTAAAAATAATTTATATGGCAAAACAACGTTTGCGAGGTCAGCTATTAAATAAATAAAATGCTCGCAGTTCAAGATGAATTAAGTTAAAAGTCATGCCCTATTTACACAGTTATGCTTATTAATATTAAATGATTACGTTTGATTTTCGTCACAACAGACCATTGACCAATCCTTTCGCGACATTCGCTTACTACTTTTTATTTTGCAACGATGATATAATTTACTATTTAGCAATTTTTTGACATAATTTATGCAACTTGCAATAAATACTTGTAACAGTTCGAAATTTGCTTCGTACGACATTTTTACTTTCGTTTTCGAGAATTGCAACCTTTGAATTGTTTTAGAGGTTCTCATTGAGTCTCATACCTTTCTGTGAGGTTTATTATCCCCTCTTTTTTTCATATAACTAAATCTCCACGGGACCAGTAAGGAATTAAGTAATAGACTGTCTTATCATTGGATTGTTTGAATATAAAACAATTGTTACATGCAAGTTTCACGTAAATGTTTTGTATCAAGGCATTAGACTTAAAAATTATACAATTACAATACAATACCTCTTCCAGCAAAAGATATATATATTTAATTACAAAGACTTGTAACATGCGGTCTTATCACTAACTAGTAGACTCGGTGAACTTCGTAACACCTTGGAACATTTGTCCCGTTTTTGTGACATGTCTCATCAATGCTCAGCTCCTATTGATCGTAGTGTTATGTTAGCATCATGTTATATAGCCTTTAGCCTTCCTCGGTAACTGTACTATCCAACAAAAAAAAATACTTTTTCAGTTCGAACCAGTAGTTCTTGAGATTTACGCGTTCAAACAATCAAACAAACTCTTCAGCTCTTTAGTATATGTATATTAAGGAACTCTTTAACAAACTCTTCCAGAACCTTCCACCAAAATCTTCCGGAATCTTCTTCGTAAATATTGAAAAATTAACGATAGGAGTGCACAAGTAAATAATTGAAGTTAAGTGTAATTATCAGTAGTCGTTCCAGACGTTAGTAACGTTATATTGATTACATCTGTTTACTAAACGTAATATAGAGCTCGGACACGCCTTTTAACTTTCCATCGAAGCTATCACGACAATATTGACATTACGTAGGTAATTAGCGAAGAGACCGCTCCGCTGTTTACTCCTAAGATTAACCACGTCATCGTGCTCATCTATCAAAGTGTTCTAGTTTCAGTTGGAGCGCCGACTCGGTATATTTCCGTCAGTGAGGAGTCTTAAGCCAATTTAAAGTTCATAGTTAAATTATTTTATTACTGTAAACTGAAAAAAGTTTTAACACTCACTGCCGGTTTATGAAAGGCTTATCAAAATATTATTGAACTAACAGCTATGTTTACATAGAAGCTCTGTCAAATCAATACCAGTGTCTGAAACGTTAGTGAGACATTAAATCAGAAAACAAAATCGCATTTCATAAACGATCCGTGTAAAATTTGACAGCTCTGTTTAACCGATCGTTTATTCAAATCAAATGTCACAAATGACGTTTGACAACAGATTTGAGAGTTTAATAGTTAAGTTGTTGTTGATATGCCGTTGAAAAACAGGCGGTTAATCGTGGTGTTAACGAAACAGAAATCTGATGGGATTTTTTTTTTCATAGACATTTACATACACTTACTGAAATTAACTCTTCGTTAGATCAACTTCGCCGATAAATAAACCCTAGACAAAGACAATAAAATAATCTTATCGGTGCAGGCACTCCACTGCGTCGTTGTAATTTTCCAATCGCCCGAATTATAGTTTGTTCTAATTTAAAATGTTAGGATATTTAAGTGCAAAGTACTGTTCGATACTCGTGGATATCAAACAAACGATTCAGTTGACCAACTTGTCGAGCAATCCGTGTGGTTATTGGCATGAGACAGTAGTAAGTGATCATCGGCATGCCTTAGAGGTGTTGCTAAGACAATATTGTTTATTGTCATTTGTCGAACATTGCCCTGTTAAGGGTCGGTAACAATGGTTTAAAAAATATTCATCAAAGCAATGACTGACTGGCGAGTTCAAAAAACATCATGCTATGTCGTAATAATAGTAAAAACAAATCAATAACAATTTCTCTAAGAAAGAGTGAGAGATATTGGGTGGCCATGTATTAATTACGGAAGTGATGCTATTATTGACAGCTACACAAGCGCAATATATGCGAGTATCGCGCGGTCTAGCTTTAGTTAACCGAATTACGTATTATAAGCAATCATGTTTATGCTTTAATCGCGTTGTCTAATTGACATATTAGACTTCAAAAAAAAATCCTTTCTTACTTACCTATATCTGTGGACGTGTCAACTTATCTAGCATCAAAGATCATTTATTATTATTTTTTAATAAAGAGTATCCCATTTCCTTTTTAATACCTCTAACAAGATGAACAAACTTACACATTTATAATAATGAGGATGAACCGACCAAAGCTTCAATTATCTGTTATTTCACAATTAACATGTATTTAATTGATATAGCAATGATATACTCCTTGAAATTGAATTAGGTACATATTTCTCGGCTGTCATGAGCCTCGTCAGTCCTAATTATAACCGCATACCTACTGCTTGCATCACTCTATGTTACTTATCTTACAAATGTTTGTCTGTACGTATTGAAATATTGTTAGATTTTTTTATCTGCCGGCTTTGGCACTTGAGTGAGTGGCTCCTAAACTTAAATTATACCTATTTGTAAATAACTTATTGATTATCAACAAGCCTTTATTGAATGGATAGAATTTTACAGTAATTTTTAAACAAATATTATAAAATATTTTTTGATTCATCGTATATTTAACAAAAATGCTATGAACATAGCAGTCGTCAAACCATGTCGGAGGCCACTTGGGTTGGCCACTAACCCTTCCACCAATCCGCATTGGAGCAGTGTCGTGGAGTATGCTCTAGAACTCCTTGGTGTTGAGGAGAGACCCGTACTCAGTAGTGGGCCATTAATGCGTTGAAGGCATATTTAACAACAAATTAAATACATGTAACGCATACTTTTGATGAAATACGTGAGTAATCTTCGGTTTTAATCTTAGCTAACTTAATTTCTGCCGTAAACGTAAACTAGGTATGCCCGTACTAGGGTAAAATTTGTTTTTTAGTGTAACCGTAGTTTTGAATATAAGCGACTAATTTATATACGACCTTCAATACATCTGCTCGCACAGTATAAGCAAAACGGAGCTCCAAGGACAAATGATGAATGGTTGTTCTTTGTTTTGAAGAATTATATTTTTTTGTCCCAACTGTCAACGAATACATAAAAGCTTTCGTTTGTCTAATACAGTGGTGAGCGCCATTGTTAAAAGCCCAGCCGGGCAGCCGGATGACGGAAGTGAAACGGCTATAAATAAACAAAGGAACTGAATGAGCTAAAATCGACTAGCTTAGATGTATAGCCAAGGAATAGGTAGACTCTGATACTAATATTGGTAATAGAATAATGTTGGGTAGTATTTGAGGAAATGTTTTAAATTTTTATATAACAGTAGTGGCGTTTAATCTACAGCAGTACAATTCAAAATCACTGACCATTAGGACCAGATTTACTTAAAAAAAATAGCAAACCAGATTTAAATCTTAATATATATAAATTACGTGTCACGGTGCTTGTCCGCCATGGACTCCTAAACTACTTAACAGATTTTAATCAAATT
>DWJN01001758.1:0-16982 GCA_018248895.1 Carystus phorcus
CTGAGATTAGCCCGTTCAAACAATCAAACAAACAAACAAACTCTTCAGCTTTATATATTAGTATAGAAGTATAGATTTATCAAAGCGCCGTCATATAATAAAAGTCACCCCTCTGCGCGACTGTTCTATGTATACAGACAGAGCGTCGCCCGCGTCAAATTAAACAAATCCCCGTAGTTATGACAATATTTGTATTTGACTGCGATGCTGCCAGCCGTGAACTTGTCTCTCGTTATACAGAACTTGTATCGGTTATTGTATGTTATTGTCAAACAGAATAACATTTTGTACGATGTAGATGGTTTCTACTATTTCACATGAAACAGATCTCTTAAAGAATACTTTAGAGTAGTAAATGGAACTGCCTGTAAGCGGAAATATTTCGAAAGAGATCGCAACATTTCGTCTCTCTCTCTCTAGTGATGCATACAGTGACGGAGTGCTTGATTTCGAATAATACAATTCGTTAACTATCAAACCATTGTGCCATTCCCTTTCCGCGCTGTGCGAAAATTGAGATATATAGGGTGCTACCATGTTTTTTCTTACAAGAAATTACACGTCGTTGCTTTTACTTTTTTAAGAGAATTATTAAGATTAAAAAAAAATTGATGACCTAACAGTTGGTTAAGCATCACAAATGCTCAAATATAGGATAGATTTTTTCCAATAATTATTAAGAACAAGTTTATTAACCTTTTTGGAAATATATTTTCAAATAAACTATAATTTTTATTGTATTACATACAACACTTTTACTGTATACAATGTTATATAATTTCAGTATTTATTAACTATTACTATATAAGCATATGTACCGTGTATATACGCATTTAGTAAAAAGTGGTAATTTTAATATTACAAGCAGACACTTTTATTATATAGATGTGTATACCCAGTTTGATTCCTTGTCATGAACACTAGCATATTTTGTCTCAGCCGTTGTGGCATTAAGCAATAAAATTATTCATCCAAACAATAATTTCTTTTATAATAAGATTAACATAACAGTACAAAACTCGAGAAACTCTTAAAAACCGTCATTAAATTGATCCTCTTTCTTTGTATAATTTAGCGGATGAACATAACTTAATAAACATTGTTACTTTAGTTAAAAGCTTTTGTAAAATTGTTACGCCTCATTTGGTACGCCACTCCACAGAAAGTCTCGAGGAAAACAGACTTAGTCGAAAAACACAAACAACGTAAAAATAACAGTAAACATCATAAGAAAACTCAACGAAGAATCACCGCAATAAAACGAATTGGCTTTTAAAAATTTTAAGACGCGAATCATAAATCATACGGTCGTAAGTCACGATCTTGAAGCACAAACTGCAGGTATGAAGGAACTTTATTTTGGAGGAAGAGTTTTCAAGAAGCACCTCCTAAGCCAGTTGGAGCAGGGAATAAATTGTGGCTCCCGATAAATGCTCGGCATATCTCGCGTGGGGAGAATGTAGAACGTTTTAAATTGTGAAATCCAACGTCTAAAATATTTCCTTAAGGACTGCTTTCGGTGCCTGAGCTTTAGATGAAAAATAAGTAAAAAATAATTTAAAAAGAGAAGTGTCGTGGGATTCCAGGTTAGAAAAAAATTTCGCTATATTATTTTTGTATTGAATAGACATAGTGATAATTAATCACGTTTAGAAATAATTAATGAATAATGGTTCTTTTAATTAAATAAATTACTTTTATGGAAAACATGATCCTTAATTAAATATTTAAGAAGGCATCATTAACGCCTTATCGTTATGATAGTTTTTGAAGTATATTCCCCAGGTGCTTAAACATACTATTTCGTCCAACCTCTTTAACATTTCTGTTCTCCTGGTACACTGAATACAGATTTATCGTATTTTCCATGTCTTGTAGGATCTCAAACTAGGGATATTTCGAACGGCAGATGAACCAATTCATAGCCCCGCACTAGGACACCTGTGTCGCTCGTAATATGGACAACACATCACTAACACACACGACTCGAGAACCAACATTTATTTGTTCCATAATCAGGTTTAAGACCCCTAATTTCGAAGGTTTCAAACTAGACTAACGGCGGGGTCTGAAAAGCTTATCAAAATCTCGTTGAACTAACAGGCATGTTAACTTAGAAGCTCTGTCAAATCAATTCCAGTTTCTGAAACGTTGATTAGACAATAATAAATTAGAAAATACAATCGCATTTGACATACAATTCCGAGTAAAAATTTACAGCTCTGTTTAACTGATCAATTACTCAAATGAAATGCAACAATTGAAGTTTTTCAATAGATTTCAGATTATTAGTTAATTTTTCGTTGATCAGCCTTTCAGAAACCGACGGTAAGGGTCATCAATTATGGACGTAAAAGGTTGATTAATTTAAAATAAGTAGTTTAATTAAAGAATGCGATTCCGGGTGGAAGCACTGAGGCTTCGTGATTCATTATTCATGAAATTTGCACGTAATTACAATTCTATTTATCTCGGTTTCCTTTTAGAAATTTAGATGAGCCAGCTTTCCTTGATAGGGTACTTGTAAGATTTCTTAAGAAATAAAATTCTGTAACAAGTGGTGTATCTGTTCATTAGTTTAATAAAGGTTTTGATTTTTTCGAAAGTCATTAATATTAATTTTGTATCTGCTTCAGTGTTCCCGGTTACTTACGATGTGAAAGTAGTATAAACTTACTAAGTTAATGTACATCATCTTAGACTTTACCATTTACCATCGCGTGGGGTTAACGTCAAGCATTACCTTAAACTTAGTAAAAAAAACAATTTGGCTTCAGGTGTAATGATGGATGATAAAGATACTAATATATTTTCAAAATGTAAAAGACATTCTTAGCTTCATTATTTATACAAATTCCTATTCTGTTTTTTAAAAGTTCCGTAGTATAATAAGGAAATCATGACTCAAACACTCTTAAAACTAAAATTCAATTTTGCATAGGTAGAAATATTTACGACGCGGACAAAATAGTGAAATAATATCTTAAAGAAGATCTACATATAGTGTGAAGACAATTTTTTTGTCGTCTGTTGCATATTTTGCTAAATCGTCAAAAATATTGCAGATGGAAACCACTTTTAGATCCAAGAACCAAAGCTTTGACTGTGTTTTTGATAGAAAACCTGCTAATGAAACGATAAAATATGACAAAGATTCAATGGACAATATATTACTTGTTTCCTAAATATGAATAAACCCTTAAAATAATGTAATACCTTTGTTTCCTGAAGAAAACTAGAACGCTAAAGATGTTAATAATATTAAAACCAAAAATTCAGTTGGAGAAGCAAACTGCCAAGAAAGATTTATAAAAATTGGTGTCAAAGAAGAACAAGGTCTCAGAGGCGTTCCGCTTTGAAGAAAAGTCACGTAATTACCTACAAAGTGTCAGGTCAAATCACATTACCACGCCGTTTAGTACCCCATAATTTGTAAAAGTGATCCTTTTTATACATGAACAGCGCAGGATCGTGTTCGCCGATTACGCTAAGATTTGTGGGGCAACTTTCTCCGGGGTGTCTTTTTAGGGAAATTTGTCACAAATTAACGGGCGCCAGAGATTGTCGTGATGAATGTGGGCGACATAAGTGAGGTGGAATTTTTGTCGTAATTGCTAACCTGGCTACCTCGCTTTTACATAATTTTTGGCGTAACTCACCTGACCTTATCGCCTTTTGTCATACCTTGTCTAATTTACTTATTATTATGATTTCCTTTCACTAATGAAAAAAACTGATTGTCTTTAAAATCAGTTTACGGACGGTAATTTAACGTGATAACCTCATAGGAAAACATGGATGAAAATTGGACAAATAAATATTTTTTTTTAGTTTAATCTTACAATAACAGCTATGCACGATATTTTTTTCCATTTAATACTAAATAAAATTTATAATATTTTTTATTCAAAATATTGTAACATAACCTAATATTGGTGTACCCGCCAATCGATGCTACTTTTTTTTAATAATTAAACGATAAATATATGATATCGCTACTGAAATTCTTAAAATGCAATAATGAACCTTTTTTGCTGCAATTGTTTTAACAATCGATGGAAACTACACTAACTTTTCTCGGTTGAGTCGACATTGGACAGATTCTACTTTGGATATCTAAAACAATAAATACCTAAGAATTGTAATGAGAATCATTGGTGTCCGTTAATTAAAACCCTTCCTCCATTGTTTTCACTGCGATATTTATCTGCGATTACGTTATAATTTGAAAGAATGTATTGTTTTAAATCGAGACTGTTTCGCGATAGTACCTAACGTGGGGTTTATAAATAAAAATAAACATGTAGGTACCTTATTTAAATCAAATCCTTGAACAATCATTTAAGTGAGTACATGTGAATCTTTATTTATGTACTCTTTATAGAAACAACGTATCTCAATAAATACATATATAGTGTTCATTACAAAACAGTTTATACAATTGTCTAATTGTTTTTCAGAATCTGTCCAATGTATAATCTGTCCAATGTCGGCTAAACCCTTTTCTCTTCATTTTATAAACAGTTGACGTATTTATTGAACCCAGCAGCCAATGAAGAAGAGAGACAGATGCGTCATAAGCCCAACGTCAATCGTGCCTCTCTTTCGCTTATACGGCTCAGGCGGAACGTGACAAGTCATGCTTTTTCGTGACTGCAGTCGACGTTCATCAATACTAATAATATAAAGCTGAAGAGTTCGTTTGATTGTTTGATCGCACTAATTTCGGGAACTACTGGTTGGAATTGAAAAATTCTTTCTGTGTTGGATAGTAGAGTTATCCAAGAAGGCTATAAGCTATATAATATAACGCTAGTAGTTAAGTAATGATAAGAAATGTTACATAAACGGAATATATATCCCAAGGTGATACGATGTTCGCCAAGTCTACTAGTTAATTTATAAGACTTTCGGCCAGGTTTCTGAAACGTTAATCAAATCTTAGTGGCCTAACAGGCATTTTAAGTTAAAAGCTCTGTCAAATCAATTCAAGAATCTGAAATGTTGGTTAGACAATAATAAATCCGCATACAATTTGGAAGTGAATTTGATAGCTCTGTTTACTAATCAATCATTCAAATCAAGTGATATAATCATGTTTTCTGCAACCCAATTTATGTTTAACGATAGGTTTAACAGTTTATTAGTTAATTTTTCGTTGACCAGGCTTTGAGAAACCGGCGGTTTGTCACGTCAAAAATTATGCCTCTATTGATTATATTTACTTATTAAGATTACACTTTTATTTAGGATGAAACTCAGAGATAAATCTAATAAAGATTGATTGATGAGCTATGCTATTCAGTTGAACGTAATTCCACGTTTGTTAAATTTATTAAGGTCTTTGTGAAAAATTCCGAGAGCGAAAATTAATGAACCTTCGAAGGTTATTTTGACTACGCCATAGAAATTAAATGTCTTATCAACGTAATTAATTACGTTGTTGTAATTTCGAGTAAGTAAAGCAGGTCAAAGAGAATAAATGAACGCGAGGTCTGGAGAAAATGGTTGGAGAGCTTTTAGTAGCCGCGTCCATTATCTCAATTTCTGTCTGTGGTCCAGCTTTGTCATAAAGAATGAAGTAATCTAGTGTAAGCCACGAAGAGCGAAGCCACGGGAGGAACATAGTTAAAACTAAATTAGTACGAAAATATCACCTGCTGTGGCGCTAGCTTATATCTACAAAATAAATAAAAATTGTAATTATTTTTCTATTTTTGTCCAAAATAAAATGTATCAAACGTGACATAGTAACAAATGTGAAATGAAAGTCAAATATTTTGCATCTACTATTTCGAAAAGGTGTCTTATAAAGAGAAGAAATGATGAAATAAACTCCTTAGCACATCTTTCAAGCAATACCTGCTCTAATTGAAATCTATCTGAATTACTAAAAGCAGAACTGGCTGTGGCTGTTTATTTTCATGCGTCCGTGTTTATTATAAAGAGGAAAACTTTGTTTGTAATGAAAAGGCTCAAAAACTACTGGACCGATTTTAAAAATTCTTTCACCCTTCGAAAGCTACATTATCCACGAGTAACATAGGCTATATTTTATTTTGGACAAAATAGGATTACGTAAGATATTTGGGTTTTTCATACACAAGGTGTAAAAATCAAGCAAAGTTATTTATTTTGGCAAAAAAACCTTTGCTGGCTACCACTGACTCCACCACGCTGCTCCAATGCAATAGTGACGTTTAAAAGTAACCAATAGATATTATTAGGATATAGAATAGATATTATAATAAATGTGTTCTTAAGTAAATAAATAACGCCAAACCCTCATAACCCCACACTAGGATACCCCGTGTGGGTGCCATGGACAACACAGAAATACATACATCCAGACCGAGAACAGAAATTTAAACTCACCGTTCAAATTTTCGCCTCGCTGGGAATCGAACCCAGGACCAAACGGCGGTCCGGCGTGGCGATTACACCACATATCGTCGTGTCGTGTTTTCTCAAGTAAAGTATTAATTACAAAGAAATACACGGAATATTATGAAACAGTCCTACGATACAATGGAAGCTCATTTACTTCCAGTCATCTCGTAGGATACACTTAATTCGTAATGTAACAAGTATCTCTAATGATGTCACAGGATAATGAACCTAATTTGTTATAACAATAAGACAAACGTTAGCGGAAAACTGTCTTTTCTAATAATAACGGCAATTATTATCCGGGTATTTATTTAATATAGTAGTTATTATCTGAGCAAAAGGTGACTTATTATAGTACTTATTCATTTGTAATCATTAGAAGTTACATTAAAGATATTAGGACTGAAGAATGTTGAATGAAATCTATTTATTTATCTATCTTTTAATACGATACTCACTTTTGCGCGTTATTAGGAATAATTCAAAAACCACTCGCCAGATGTCGCTTAAATCAAGGACACGACAGGCATCAGCTTTCGAATATAAAAATCATCATAAAATCTGAAAAATTCACAAAATTAAGTATGTAAACCTTAGTCACAGCAACGCGTGGCCGGATCCACTAGTATTAGTAAAGATTACAGTCCAACGTAAAACTATTAATACTATCAATAATATGACTAGTTTTCGAGGTCTCGATAGATTGACAATATATCGATACATAATCGATAGGTTACGAATAATTACCTTGCAATAAAATCAGCCTTTCATCTCCTATCCCCGACCCATTATTACCATTATTTGCGTTACACGTAATTGTTTAAGATCTAAGTAAATAACAAGACACTTTGTACGTCAGTTATTAAAGCGAGCGCAGGTGATAACGACCTTATACCTCCACATACCTCCTTCATACGATAAACGGGGAAGGGATTAACTTAATTGTTACATCTGGGGTCCGTTTGAGCGCTCGCTTAACTATCAGCGAGCGAGACATGCGATTTTTGAAGTGAATAGACAGACGAATATGTCATCTGTAATTGATCACTGACTACCATGGACGTTAGCAACGCTAGCGATGTCACTGATGCGTTACCAGTCAAATAATCAGGATCCGTATTGGATTTTTTTATAAGAAACTAACGGTTAGGCGCGGGTTGCTACGCGTATAGAACAAAAAGAATTACCAACATTTTCGACTGTAACTCATCAACCATGTGTCCGATTATGACACAGTTCCTAGAGAAGCAAATAAAAATCCAACGTTAGCGACTGTCAAGTGTCAGCTGTCAGTATTCTCCTATCCGTAGCCTTGCCGTGACCACGTTCTGTAATTTCGTCGAAATATCGATATAAAACACGAACATTGTAAGTGGCTACTGCAGTAATACGATAATTCTATGGCGTTAAGTGAATCTCAAGGTTGTTTCAGACCTTTTTTCTCCCAATGACGCTAGCACTAAATAAAATATACTAACAGACAATATACAGTAATAATTTTTATAATATATTAGCTGTCCCGGCAGATGTTACCTTGCAGCATATAAAACATTACATTTCACACACAGTAAAAAATCAAAATCGATCCAACCATATAGGAGGAGTTCAGTGACATACACAAGAACAGAAGAATTTTATATATAAATATATACACCACTTGGTAATATAACTTTTAATTCACTAGATGTACTACAAACTTTACCTAGTGACAATATCAGAAGCATTTTTATCGCATACTCTCGCGATATCTTCATTGAAACCTTTATTAAAAAGGTTTTCTTTAATAATTGTAATTGTCTTTCTGGGTTGTCCATGGCACCCACGACACAGGGTATCCTAGTGTGGGGCTATGAGTGTGTGGCGTTTATTTATTATTTATTTATTTATGTTTTATATAAAGCAATCAACGAAGATCAGCAAAATTTACATGTCTTTATATACATAGAGAATTCTCTGATAAGCATATTATGTACATATTTATAGCATACCTACATATACCTTCCGATGTATCTCACCACGGAAGAAAGTGATAAATAAATCCTTATACGTAATAGGAAATTATAAACAGAATGAATATGCGACGATAGATTATCTTATAAAATACCAAGCTATAAATGCTTACAATGTTGCTAATCATTAAGAAATTAGAAAAATGTTACGTTTAAACTACTACACTAAACATTGTACTTAAGAAGTAGAACAGCAGTAAAGCTATAATTCTAAGTTTTTTTCTCAAATATGTTATCACGAACATAGAAGAAAATAACTGTCTGTTGCACTACGGTGAGGTTGTAATTGATAAAGTCTTACAAATTCTAGCATCTGTCTTTATGTTATTACCTGGGTCTAGATCGTAGATATGTTTATATAAGATCTCTAACCTTCCTATATGTTATTACCTGGTAATTCAATAAATAGATATGGTTACATGAAATCTCTAATGCTATGTACTAATAAATAATTACGACGAAAATTGGTAGGTGTCGCTTCTTTTCTTTAACTTTGATTAAATCTAAGGATGACGTCCTCTATGGTTTCTCAAACTAATTAAATGTCGCAACAACATACAATGATAAATTAAAATAGTTATCCAAATTGTTCTTAAATTAAAATGTATGTAGCCATCAAAACTCAACAAGATATGAAAATAGTGAGCGGAACAAACGAACGGTGACGAATGAGTTGTTCTTTCTCTTTCTTATCTCCTAATATTATTCTTTTAAGTTGTTTAATTCAATTAACATGCAATTTTATTTACGACAAAAAAACGGAAATAATTTTTGCAACAAAGACATTTAGCCGCACAAATTTCTCTATTCTTAGGAGCTTTATAAAGTAAACCATATTGTTTGTTTAGAAGAAAGTTACCTTATATCAACGGTAGAACGCTCGCATCAGACTAAAACTGCTCTCTCATACTTAAATACCAGATCATTTTCTCTTGTAGCGTAATGGCCTAATCATAGCCGTTCCACTGTGTACCGTAAATTCAATACTGCAACATACGCATGTGTGTGTATGTGTGGTCATTGATCTTTGCAATTAGTTATAACTTGCGAGATATAAGCTGAGTTAACTGATGATCGACAATTGATGGATTACATGGTTTCAGAGTTTTAATGTAAGGTCTTTTCAGCAGACCGAGAAAGCGAAAAGACTGCGTAAAATCCAAAGATCAGGCTCAATAAGCATTTGTGCTCTTAGTTGTCTTTGTCAAATTTTGGACTGTATTAGCTGAATCTCATCATCAGATTTAAGCAGAGGGGGTTAACACGATAAGGGACCGAATTACGAGCCAACGTGTTAAGATGACAAACAAAACTGAACCTTGCACTGAACTAGTTAGGCAACAAACTATGCGCTATAAGTTTATTGTTTAATTATATTATTTTGAGTGAACAATACTTATTTTGTACGTATCTTGGTTGGACTTTCATCGGGGTCATCAGGCCAACTTCCTCAAAAGCCTTGCTCTCCCAAATCAAACACAACTTTTTTGCAGTATCATAAATACATGGTCATTAAGGAAAAAAACATTAATTTAAATATTAATAGTGACTCATATAGTATTGACTACGCATAAATCATTCATTACCAACATAACAATACCATTATGCTTAATTTAACCTTTATTCTTATTTATTATCACCACGGAATTAATAGTAACTTTGATTCGTGAATGTATAAACAGAACTTTATTTAACTTGGGCGTTGCAACTTTGTTGAGATTTGATAGCTTAATAAATGGAGATAAGCGGAAAATGTAAAAGCAAATTACGGTAATTAATTAATATTTAGTACTATGTAGATAGCACTAATGTAAATTATGATAATGATTTTATGATACTATAGCTAATGTCCCATGATCGGACACAGTATGGCCAATAAATGTATGTATGTACCAACCTATTGGTACTTCCATATCAATTCATTTTGTATTAAAGAATAGTTCAATAGGGCCCAGACCCTTATGAGCGACGATTCATAAAATCGATTAGTCATTTCTTAAATAAATCTAGTACCTATTTATTTAATATGTTCTATTTTATTCATACTCTTATTATCATAATTGTTACATTTCAATTTTAGGTCAAAAATACCACACATTTCAATATATCCAACAATCAATTTAAAATAACTTTTATGTAGTAAATTCGCTTATCTTTCAACTTTCAAACAAGAAAATTATAAATAAACATAATTACTTATAGTTTAGTGAGTTGTTAATAATAATGTAATTTCTATGCTCCTGTGTAAAGGGCTTTTATACGAAGGAAGGAAAGACGAAATCTTTAGCAATTCTGTTAATATTATTTCCTACACTTGTTAAACTACTTTACCTTCCTTATCTAGACACATCATTTTGTAACACCCCATCACAACAAGTTTTGTAATAATTACATAAACCCAACCGCAGAATCATAAGGAATAACATCTGTAACATGAACATCTGTTACAAAAGTGTCAAAAAAACAGATTCCGCGAACAACGCAATCTCGGTCGAATACAAAAGAAGTAGTCTACTTTTAAAATAAAATAAATGTGACGTGGAGAATCCGGAGAATTATTAGGGTTGCCATAAATATATGGCGAGGTAAAGAGCCTGTTGAAAAATATTGGCTTTAAAAAGACAAAACGGAGATAATATAAGAAAATCAGTAAGTTCCATTTAGATTCGCGTTAATGAGGTTTGAAAAATGGTTCCCAGGTAATCAGGAAAATATTGCTTTCTTATGTTTAACGTAGGAAAAATACAGGAAAAGCAATATTTTGGGGTGAAGATTAAAGAATTTCACTCTATTAACTTACGAATCCTAGGATACCTGTTTTTTTTATTTCAGTGTCTTCGAAGATATGGATCGCATGTTTTTCATCCACTTGCTGCCGTATTAGTATTATATTTTTATATTTACTATACCGTCACTATTACGCTAGTTGCAAAAGGCTTTTCCTTTTCACGTTAAGATTTGATTTTTACTCTAAATACACCAAATCACTTTTATTTTGTCATATGAAAAAGCAATAAAAATTGCCTGTAACTATCACAGATTATAAAAGAAACTAAACTTTTACAACTGGATTAAAAAAAGAATACATTGTAGGGATAAATACCTAATACCTTCAAGGTTATTATTTGAACAAGCTTCCTAAGTATACCAAATGGTTCATTTCACAATTAACACATATAAATAACCACTTTTTACCATTTATGATAGTAAAATTGATAATAACAAACACTTTATAATGGGCATCGTCACATTTTGTTTAAAACTAAACATCTGCTAACCCTGAGCATGAGTCAAGATGCTACCAGGGCGGCAGAAACAGTGAAAGCGTGAAAACATACGTACAGAGCGTTTACTTTGTTCCAAAATAAAATATTTCATTCAAATCGTGAGCTAATTGATACGGGGCATAAAGGCAGCTTTCGCGTAAACCTGCCGTGGTTTATTGAATACAACAATGAGGTTATTGTTATTGCAAAGATAACGATTTGAGAGAGACTTTAATGGGTTCTATAATAATTAGATTGTCTTGATCCAGTCAAGATTAGAATGGAATTATGAAATGTCGTTTGTTGCTTTCCTCAACACGACGCAGATATTATCAAATGTAATGTTTTAGAACTTTAATCAAATAATTAATAATTTTCCCATATATAAATAGCTATATCTATATATTTATACACCACTACACAACCTTTAAGGGGATAAGCGTTTAATCAGTCCTCATTTTTTATTACTCTGTGGGCTTAATTAATGTCCCTAATTGTAAGATACTTTGTATACCGTGAAATTTGATAAACAATGTAACTGTAAGCCTGGAAGTCATGAACCATGTGGCCTATCGATATCATTTTGGCACCAGATTTTTTAAGAGAATTCTGAGCAAAGTCGCTAGACATTAATGCTCTATGTCTTTCCGTTTCAGAGTCCATAAAAGACAAATAAGCAAACAAAGAAACATTGTTTTTTATATATGTAGATATTAATAGTAACTAATTTTAATAGCAATATATTAGCTGAGAGTAGTTGGCCTGTTAATTTTAGAAGGAAACCTTTCCGTCATTCATAATAGATTTTAGAAGAGTTTAATTTGTGAGATTTCGTGATATAAGTAATTACGAGTAAGTAATAATTTTCAACATATTAAACATTATCCTACGTTAAAGCCCGTAATTTAATTGATAACATATTTCATTCTTCAATCGTATAATAAAAGGGATGGCCCTTTGTAACTTCTAATGAATAAGTGAATGAATATATTCATTTCTTGTAACCAGAGTCTCCGGGTCTTTGTATTCTTTAATCATTATTACAAACTTCGAGTTTGACAAGTACCATTCATTATACTTGATGTTTTTTTTTTCAATAATCTAGTACGTACTTATAAATCTTTTCTTCAATATTTTTTTTCTGATTTCGCTTATAATTTACATAAAACATCACTAGTATGTTTATTGCATGTACATAATATGTCATGATTGTATGTTGCGTATTAATGTAGATAAAATTATAAAAAAATCATGAAATTTAATATTAATGTTTTATAATTTAATAGTTTAGATTCATTTAATTCTTCTACATGTTTAACTACTTTAATTATAGGTTGATTTTAGTATCTACTTTAAATGAGTTAATTACTGCAATATTTTACATTAACCAAACAACACAATAAATCTTTTAAAATTATATATCAATGTGATTTCCAAGTAGGTAACTATGTTATTGAGTTCAGTTAAACTTGAATGTTATATCACTATGAAACTGTGATAGTATTTCATGCTTGGTTACGTCTTGTGGAAATATCTTATTAAGAAACTCGCCCAAACATTGTCATAAAGTAAGTATCATATTTGCAACATTATCCAACGAAACCCTATTTAACTGTTGTTAATTTATGTTATATCATAATAATAATTATTACATAAATCGAGTCGTTACCCCGCGAGTAAAAATACGATTGAGTTAATGAGGTATTCGGGTATATTTTTTACTCGATACGAGTATAATATATGTACATATATGTACGTACCAGGCGTGAATAAGTTCATAAGTCGACCTACATATATATTTTAATGCATAATAGCCATTAGGATTGTTTAATTCGTAGTGATCTGAAAACTTAAAGCAAATGAATACATTCAGATAAAAAGTATTTATTAACATAAAATCAGAATTTACAGATAAAACTTAAACATAAAAATGGCTGCTCTCAAAATGTGCATTTTCGATTTGTTATGTTATTCACGCCTTGTGCGGACATTTATTATGTCATATAATGACCATGCCGCATCGCCGTTTGAAGGGTTCGATTCCGAATCAAGCAAAAATTTTAATGATGAGGTTCTGTTCTCAGTCTGGGTGTATGCCCACGTATGTGTGTAGTTTATGACAGCCAAGACAGAAAATCCCAATAACGAACTATGGGTATAGCGTTATTAATTTATATCTTGTCGTAGTCCTATTAGTCCAAGAATTATTCGTCGAATGTTTATGGAGTGTCTAAATAAAGTAATACTAAGTGAAAAGGATGAGTTAAAAAAATATTTTTTATTCCGTTATCAAGGACTATTACGGATGTTTTGATAATATTATTAATAATCTACTAACTTCGCTTAGTTTTTTGGAAACCTATGCTACGGAAATAAATCGAACAATTGTTCATATTAGTGTTAGAACTATTAAAATATAAAAATAATTGTTAAACGAAAAGAAGACACTTTTTATTTATGTACTGATGCAATAAAAACAGACACGACATATATATCCATATATGTATATACGTTTACCTCTTATAACATACCGCATGTAAATCGGTCAAGCTGTTTCTGAGATCATTAGTAATTATTCGCCATCACTTGTAATTTTCGTTACGTTCATAAATGGTAACTGCACCCGATATTATTATTACTCCTTATTCATCAAGTATTTTCATATTTAACATTTACTTATTCATGCGGGATTTCTTTTAAGAATTCGTCTCTCGACAAAATTTCTTTATTATCTTTACCTATGTATATATAATATTCTGTGTACACTGTACACACACAGAACGTAATTAATAGCTATTAGCAAAAACCGTATGAGAATCTGTATGGTTTTAAAATCACCGTACATACTCAATACTCATACAATGATATTATTAAAATTCATGGCAACTCCTTTACTAAAGAGTTTAAATGCACTCGTTTCCATCGCGGTATGTTTTTTATTTTACTTTATCTGTCAGATTAAGGTTAACCGTTATGTGGGTTGTTATTAACTGCAAATATCCGGTAGCAGTGTAATAATAATTATTTACTTAAATCATTATTAACGAAGCTACTGTTAGCGTTTTCTTTAGTTGATTAAAGAAAGTTATTATTATAGTAATTTAAATGAAGGTAATTAAGGGTCTAATTAATAACACGCTATTAGTTACACGTCAAAAATAACTTATGTAAAGTTATATATAGAATTAAAAAAAAAATACTGTAACTCATCAACCATGTGTCCGATTGATATAATTTTGGCACCAAAACAGATAATTCTAAAAGTTTCTAAAGACATCAATGCTTTATCTCCTACCTAACATTTCAGTCTTTAAAGAACAAATAAATAAAGAAAGAAACATTAATTTATATATAGATTGCATAGAGCAAGTCAATATAACTTCTGGTTGAAAGTTAAAGTAAATTAATTATTTTGTCATACAACATGATTAAATTCATACTACTCAAAATGAAATATAAGCCTCTTGATAATTTTGGAGTAGAAAATTACGGTGAAAATATAATACCTAGTTAATACAATGAATGATGAATGTTCTATTGCTATTTTAAATTAATTTTATTGTTAATTAATTAAAAAAACAAGTGAATTTACATCAAAGTTATTTTTTATTGTGGTAACGATTGGGTCCCTTAAAAAGGTTCAAAACATACTCTGATAAACAAAATCACAAGCTGAAGCTCTTTTCATTGAGTATTTTATCAAGGTTGAGCGTTGCATTATTATTTTTCATAATCAAATAAATATTGTCAAATATGTGTCTGTAAATGGGAAAGCACTCTTAGAAGAACCCTCTTAGATGTTTAGACTAACTTTCGAAGTAAGTACATAGTACGTTACGCAACGTCTAGATGGCATGCAGTTTTACTAAATTCTCTTTCATAAATTACGTATGAGGTGTTAAAACGAACAAATATCAGATGCTCTCTATTTGTATCTGTCTTTCATCTAAACAAATCTCACGATGAAGGTGCGAAACACTCCATTACCGCGCTCTCTACAAAATTTATGAGAAATAAAACTTATTTAAAGCAATCACGCAAAATCGACGTTTTAAACTTATTCACACGTGCGATACGCTGATATGTGAGATGAAATGAAAGTATTTCACAATTAATACGCAAGAATTTTAACATAACGCACAGTGAGTGGAAATGCGTAGCGACTCTCGATATTTCGCATTGTAATGCGCTGCTTATATGGAACAAGATCATTTTACTAGAAAATGCGATCAACTGTAGGAACTAAGTACATCACTTAAGTAGAAAATGCGTTTTTCTAGGATATCCTCTTTATAATCTTTAATATTTTATTGCCTTTAATTAAGCGTTATTCTTTTTTATGTTAGCTAAGTAACTTGGTCGTAGTAATATCCAAGATTATTTAGTTTATATACCCAAAGAAAAAACAAATCACACCTTAGTGCAAAGTCTATTAAGAGCTCTCCTGTATCTAAGTAAGTTACTTATACTCGGAATTTCTCTCCCTGTCGAATTATTGCAGAGCGGAGAGATGAATTTTTGAGAATGAACAATAACAATACGCTCAATAACTCAACTCAGTTGATATCTTCTTAATTTCCTAACTTCATCGTAATCTTCGAGACACTCTTTATTGTTGCCATAATCAATGACTCATCAACAGCAAAACTTTCCGAGTTCACTGGCCTTTCACAAAAATTTGAACGGAAAAATAAAAGTTAACGAAATGCAAGTCACTGTTTCACGGCCATTTAATGCTTGTTAGACACCAGCGGGCGAGCGGTGGGGGAATTAGATCAGTGGGTTGAATGCGCGGATGCAATTGCATTTCTTAGAAAATGTACGTCTTGCCCTGTTCAGGCTTCACATGCATGTCAAACAAACACCGTCGCGGCCCAACGATTTAGCGATCTACACAAAATGACATTACAGTAATGATACGTTGCCACTTCGAAAAATTAAAGTTTGAGACATCAAAATCACTCACCTGATCCACAAAATTCTCAGCAGTGAACCTCTTGGTGAACTCCGTAAATGTCTCCTTATCCTGGAGGCTCTCCCGTCTCGCCCGTTCCACTTTCATCTTCTTGATTCCGGTGATATCCTTCGACATCTTCAGCTCTTCAATAAGATCGGTTTTAGCGGTCTTGTAGGTTTCCGCTGCGCTTGGAAGACATTGCAAGCTGACCGAACGAGTGGGCGCAGACATCGTCTTCGTGGCGGTCTGCTTCAGCCGCACCGAGGTCAGCTCGGCGCTGCTGATGGCCGGGGGGGGTGGGTGGTGCGTCATCGGGGGCGGGGGCGGCGGCGGGGGGATGTCGGCTGGAACCGGGGGCGG
>DWJN01001759.1:0-16979 GCA_018248895.1 Carystus phorcus
GAATGTTTATTTTTCTATGTATGTTGAAATGTCCAGGAGCCAAAAAATATTAATGAAAATGAAAGAGAAATAAAAAAATTGAGTTAAAAATTCCCAGCGGTAGCGAGATTCGAACTCGGTGCGAAGAGTCCAACAGCAGGCTTGTGTTCACCGCGACACCGTCCAAGCTTAAGCGATTTAGACGAAATTAGTTAATGCTTAAAGCGGGCGGAGTAAAGCAATCACTGATTGTACTTAGCGTATGAGTCACTGTTTATTTGCACTGCCGTTGTTCAAATGTATTTAACCGTCACCGTTTGAGTGTTTCGATTGTTTTCACGTTTTAGAACTGTAGAATAGCACTTATCACTTATTTTTTGTCACTAGTTCGGTGATATGCACTTTGAACACTGGTTAAGTATAGTTTGAATGTGTATTCGCGATTTAGACTATTAAAAATTATTTTTATGTGGCGGAGCACAGTACGCACGTCTTAACAACTCCGCGGCATTTTACTCAACAACAGCAACAACATTTTACTCATATTTTTTAAGTTTCTGTTCAACTTAATAAGCAAATGCAAGATGTTATAAAAAATATCTAATCACGGAGCATTGTTAATAGAATCTGATGTAACGAAACACTTTGATGTGACATAAATTATTAGCGTTATAACGTTAGGAGTTTGGCAGCTGTTTGCCTCACTGGAGACGGCGCGGCCGCTCGAGGTCGCCAGTTCACGCCGAGTTCCTTATATATCGTATCATCGAACGACAATGACCTAAACCTCGTAGTATACTCTTATAATAACCAAGTTCAATGATCTCTTGCTAAATTCATACGTCGTACATTTAGATCTTCTCACAGTATAACGGCTTTACATGCGATCAAATTTCGGTTGATGTTTGGTCTGACCGAGGTTTGCTTAAGACATTATAGCAGTTAAAACTGGCTTAAAAGAGTTCCTTCATCTATAATTTTTTTGTATTCAAAATGTTTGTAAAATCCAAATGTAAGTATAATATAATTGTCAGTAAGTTTAGAAGACATAACACGTTGTTATTTTAATATTTTATACATAAACAGATGGTGACCTGTTGGTGACCGATTAAACTTAATCGATAATTATCATTCGTCGTAATATTAGTCCTTGACAAGTTGTTAATTGAAAAGTTTATTTGATTTTATATTTCTTAATTAGAACAAATATAACCGAGAGATTACATGTGTATTTTTTTTTATATATAAATATGTTAGTTTTTCATAACGTTCTCAAATAATACAAAAAAAATATAATATCTATCAATTGTTCGCATATTTGATAAAGATGAACTAAAAGATTAGAAGCAGAATGAGCAATTCTTTTACTGTTTCATCTCTATAAATGATATCTTTCCGAAACGTTGACAGATACAAAATATTTGACGTTCATAATTACCTACATGAAATAAATGATTTAAGTTTGAATTAATTTTAAACAACGCCAACAAATGCTTTCAATAAATAGATATAGCAAATGATATCATTTATGTAAATATAAACGTGTAAAATGTTTCGAGCAGCTACCTAACAGGTATGATGACATAAGATATCTTTTACTATATCGTTACTGATAAGCTAATCTTTGGTAACTTAAGTAGTAAATAACATACATACAACATACAATAAACATACAGACAAAACGAAAAAATATTATTTTAGGTTTTCTTACGTACTCGTATATAAAGGCCCCCGTTATGAATTTTTAAATATATTTCCTATAAAGGAGCTAAGTTACAGTTTTATTATACGTATAGATTTAAATTTAGAATAATTATGAGGGTACAATAATAAATTAAGCGTTCAGTGTGCGGATTACATTAAACGACATTCATTATCATGTTAAAGATCTAGAACCAGACCTTTTAGTGACTCAATTGTTGAGGTAAGATGTGACGCAACATTTACAAAAATAATTATGACAGTCGACAAATCGTAATAGCAAAGACTAGTTTTTTATCACGCTTTAGTTGCTTGATATTATTATGTATATCTATATACGAAGGAAATCTTTCAATGTTATTTTAAATCGACTTCAAAAAGAGGTTCTTAGTTCTACTGTTTTTTGTGTTAGTTTTTATTAAGTGTAACGATTCTTATGACTCTTTTTATATTTGATGGGTGCTCTTGTTAAATGGTCACATTTAAATTTGAGCGACATCGGTTGAATAGTTTTTCAGTTATCTCTGATAATGCGCATTTACCTCCTGCGTCTGACTTGGAAAATCGGAATGTTTAATCCGACGCATTTAATTGAAGTTGCTTTATTTTCTTCGTTGATTAAAGTTTCTTGAAGTAATTATCTAATTTCGTTGATATGCTCTCATACTTAGAACATATTCAATACAATAATATGGTACCAAAGAGCTGCTCGAATGATGAAACTGGAAGGTGTCGGCGTTTAAATCATATTTTATAAATTTTACTTTCATTTCAACATTTTAAAATAAATATGTAGATATCCAAATGGAAAAAAAGTTTATTAAAAAATACGGGTTGGTGATAGAAGGGTGTTTTAATGCCACATTATAAGAAAAAAAAAGTTTGAAAAAATTAAAAAATTTAGGGACACCCATTATCACTTACGAGTATGAAAAATAGATAGCAGCAGATTGTCAGATTTACTGAATATTCTTACAAAATGTCATAAAAATCGGCCATACCGTGTATGATAACTAACATTGTGACTCGAGAATATTATAAGATGGATTCATATCTAAAAAGCTTACTTTATACGGTATTTTTGTACACTAAATATGGCCTAGTAGGAAGTAGATATTGTACCCGTAAATGTTTACAAGGAGCGGGTTTCTTATCTTTTTGCTCTAAAACTCGTTAGTCTTGACGAAGTGGCCAGTACTCAGATGGCCGTTAGTCGACATACATTTCCATCTTCATATTGTAAATAATCCTATATTTGGCTACGTATCACTCTAAATTAGCAAACTTGATATTTTTATCACGAGGCTGACTGAAGAGTGACTCATCGACATTTATTATACAACCGCTAAAAGCATTTCATGAATACTTAGTTACAGTATTTAAGTAATTTTTATGGAGTTTATTTAACAACTTCCTTACATAAATATTTACAAAAACCTACATACATTTAGCCCGTATTATTTATTATTAATAGAGAAGATTTGAATTCTTACTCTTTCATTTTTAATTCTATCGTGGAGTTGAATTTTTGGCTATAGTAACATTTTTTTCTGTTTGTACATAAAGTGAAAGACTTCGTATAAAGATTATTATCAATATTATATAGGTACTTCCTTTTACCGGCTTCGTTCGCGTTGAAACCCTAAAATAAATATCAAAAATCGTTACATATACATATATGTTTTTCATGTCGATTTTAAATACGTCTAAAAATATGTGTTCAAAGTTTAAAAAAGAAGACATAATTCCACATTACGATAGAATCTTTTTTAAATTCAGTTTAATTTGAAATGCTTGACAGGCTGGATGTATTGTAATGTCATTATTAAAGAATTAAAGAATAATAATATCAAGTTTTTCCGACAAAATGAAAGGAGATACAAAATTAGTCACTGAAAATCCCATTACGTTCAAGTGATTCGTGAAGGTGAACAGACTTAGGACATCGGCCGCACGAATATTGCAAAATCCAGGCCAGTCTCAGCGAAATATTGTCTCGTTCAGTTATTATCGGTAACATAACAATGCCTTCGTTTTCGTTTAGTTGTAAAACTAAAGGCATTCGTTAATTGGGCAAGTTACTGATTGATACTAATATTGGAGTCCATTTTTTATTCATAAGCTTTTATATAAAGTAGAATAAATACATTTGACAGTGTCTGTTATTTATTAATTCGAATCGATTCAAATTATTTTACGAGTCAAATTCGGCTAAGTTACAGATCGCAGTGAAAAAATTTATTTAAACTATTTTAATAAAAACATGAAAAGCTCTGTAGAGCAAATTAATGGTGCAACAATAAATGAAAAATATCGTATTTAATATATTTAAGAATAAAATTAATTCAGATATAGCCATAGCAATATACATCGGTATGGTCAACAAACGTTGTAGGTAAACAAATATATTATTATGTATTATATGTAATATTAACTGCAATATTAACTGCATATAATAAAGCATACCTACCTATACTAAGCAGGATAGTAGTCAAGCATTGATTTATTTTTATATATAAAAAGCTATACTATACTAAGCATAGAATTTTAAACACACACACCACACGAGTACCAAAATAAAATTATTATGACCAATTTACTTTTGATGACCGTAAAATTCCAATTTTAACGTCGACTAGTAAACGCCATCGCGCCAGTTCCTAGAAGTTATATTATCAGTTGTTATTTTTCCAAGAACTTTTCCAGGACTATTTATAGTTTCGAAAATTACTGTAAACATGCTAAAATAAAGCAATTGACTTTACTTTCAATATTTACTAGGCGTAGTTAATTAAATTGCCGCTAGTAAAGCCGTAATAGTTTCTTTCGCCGTTTCTTCTCCTTGATTTAAAAGCACCTTTCCGAAACGATGGTATAATCAAAAAATGATGTGCATAAGTGTATTGAAAAAATACCTACATTAATAAATGATTTTGAATTTGGCCTTGAAATCGAATAAAAAAAAGTTTTTATCTGAAATATAGACCATCAAATAGTGTTGAATAATTGAGTTAATAGCAACAGTTTTGCACAATCATTGAATGATTGACGCTTATTTCGTGGAAGATGTTGATGAATACAAATGTTTTCTGTCTGTTCCTAATAGTAAGAATTAAAGCCAATTCAAACAAGAGTACGAAATTCATTACAACGTATCCTCTTCGTAACCATGACTCGTAAAAATCATCTACAGACAATAAGATCACGGAAGTGATACTCATCTACTTCAACGAATTACCTACTTGAAAATCATGAAGAAAAGTTTTCATGAAAAACCTAATTTTCAGCTACAATTTACTTCATAATAAAACTTGGTTTCAATACATTATTAGGTTATCAGGAATCTCCTGTTCTCTGCCTTTCATTCTTTTATCTGTTCGGTCTATGTATTCCTCACTATTTCCTTTTTATATTAACCCCCTATATCGAATACACGATGAATCTTTAAAAGTTTAAGATAATTTTTTCGTTTGATATTATTTAATTGTATTAGAAAAATTGAATAATTCTTTAACAATTTTTTTTCAAGAAACATGGCTGGTTATTTAGGCTTTAGTTAAACCCTTGACGCGTGTGTTTATAGATTATAGACATCAACTATTTAAGCACTTTTATATTCCCCGCAATACTTCGCATACTAATATCCCAAGCCCAAACCATAATCGAGTTACGATTAATGTGATTGCCGAAACATCTTTTAAATGTCTGTTTGCTGTTTGTTGCCGATACTTATTCTATACATATAATAAAACTGTAAGTGATCGCTGTCTGTACATGGAAAATATATTTAAAAATTCATATTGGGGCCCTTCATAAGCGTAAGAGAACCCAAAACAATTGTTTTTTTATTTTGTCTGTATGTTTGTGCACGCTAATCTCAGAAACGGTTTATCCGATTTGAATGCAGTTTTTAGTTTTTTTTTTTATTATTTAATACATATAAGTTATATTATGATTGGCTTTACTTAACATTAATTCGGTTAACAAATAAAGAAGTAATGTCTATTTATGTCAATCATTCATTGAGTGTTAGACGAAAAGAAAGTAAGCCGGCTCACCTAGTGATAGAATAAATAACGCTACACAGTCATAGCTCTACATTAGGATTGACTTGTCATGGACAACACACAAAGACACACAACGAGAACAAAATTTTAAAGACATTTAAATTTCTGTCGCACTGGGTATTGCACGGACCACCTTCGAATGGTCCGACATAGTGATCATTGCGTCACAGATCGTTACAGTACATCAGGCAACCGGTAGATCGGAACAGTGGAGATCACGGCCGATTGATCTACATAGTTTTAATTAAACTCTTGTCTCATATTTCTCTTAGCAAAACTCGACCTTTATACTATAAATATTATATGAAATAGGTAAATCTATCCAGTGGTCAAGCATTAATTAATAAAACTAATATACTAATACGATAAATTATAGTTCGCTAATAAATGTTATTTTATTCATTAAAAATATTGCAATATCCAGTTACGTAACGGATATTGGTCGGCATAAAGATTAGTATAGTATAAAGATATTATAGAATTTCCAAGAAAAAATTTAACGCGCCAAGCTATACAAAAATACTGCGATTTTCTATGACGTGAATTAATTTGTCCACCGTCGTGGAATTTCACATTCATTTTTGTAAGTAATGGTGTTATCAAAATATTTTTTAATAGACGCACGATTTAAATGACCAGTATTTATTTGGAATTGTCGAAAAAGTAAACTTTAAATAAAGTTTGTGATTAAACTAATAAGCCCAAAACTTAATACGGCTTGAAGGAACCAAACAATTTGATATCGCGAAATATTAATATCAATTGAATCAGAGACCCCAAAAAAGGTTTTCAATTCGTTTGTATTATTTTTATATATGTTGTTACTTCATAACTTTTTGCTGGGTGTACTGGGATGATTTTTTTTCTATTCGAAGGCTGGTGCTTTTTGTTCGCATATAAATTTGAGCGACATCTGACGAATAATTCAGTTATTCCTAATAATGCTCAGTTATTTGATGCTTATGACTACAGAACATTGGGGACATTTAATACGGCGTATTTAATTGAAATCGGTTTTTTCTGTTGTTTATTGACAAAGCCATCATTGTTGAAATATATCCACTCATATTGTCATAAGTGCAAATTGGTTGTGGCCGAGGCAGTTTAAGACTAAAAAAAAAATATTTGACGTATCGAGAGTAAAGCAGTAACAACCGTTTCGCAGTATGAGCCGTGCCAATGTTATCAACCACCATACATATCAGTTGTCAGGGCTGATAACGTCATCGGCGTTCCCGTAACTTATATTTAGCAAAAACTAGTCCCATACAACCAATTTATTGTTATTATTTCCCGTATGACGTCATGTTTAAATTCCAGTATTCGATATAATCTTCATACAATATTACTTCCGTTTCCTTCTTGGGGTTAAATTACCTTCCTCGTACTCTAAATCTTTTTTTTTCATTTGATTTTTTTTAAGTGGTTAAGTAGTTGTTTACTACTGAAGCTATACATATTTGGAAATACATTTACTAAAATTCGCTAAACTCAGTTACTTAAAACTTTGAAAAAATCAGAATTAAAAACTATATCAGTTTTTGTAACCTTTCCTTTTCATTTCCTCGTTAAGACACATATAATTACAGGTCTTTAATTCATCTTTTCATACTTTTTCGCACAGTACTACCCTTTTTACATATTCTTTTATTATACTCTAGCAAAAAGTCGCCTATTAACCGCCTTAAAAAAGTGAGATTCTCAATTCGGCTTCATTATTCTATTTGTAAGTTGCTTGTTAGGTGGTCCCATTTAAATTGAAGTGACATCTAGAATACGATAGATTATTATCGCTATAACTGTATGAAGAATTTGGTATAAAAAAATATTTGTATTGAACATTATAAAAATGTTCGGCTCGGCAACATTAGATAAGATGATTTTTGTCCCGCCTTGAAGACTATGACTAGCTTCCCTTGCATTTTAAAGTAGCTATTATGGATAAAAGTATTATTTTCATGCTATTATTGCTTTTGAAGTGCGTAATTGACCGTTAAATTAAAAATTGTTATGTTAAGGAACCACAATAAAATATGCTAATCATAAAAGATACTCACAGTCTGTAATCATGGTAATATTGTCACGGTTTATTTCGCTCTATGATAGACTGACAAGTCATAGATTACATACTTCGCTAGCTGCATTACGCATACAATGGTTATAATAATCGGCTCGAAGGACCAACTTTGAATGAAGTATCGATTGCAGTAAAACATTAACGGTAGTATTTATCCATTGAATTATGAATTGTTATGGATTGCTTTGTAGGCGTCAGACGCATTATTAAGGCTCTGAAATTATAGAATTATTAATACTATCTTACACAATCTGAGCTCTTGCAATACATACCTATAAGCTATATATTAAATAGCATGATAAATGTACAGATAAAATACATCAATCATACATCAGATAAAAAAATTAAAACTTTATCCAATTACTTATTTATGTTTGTTTTTTCTTAGAATAAATTTAAATAGGACCCTGTGTCTTATCGCTACCTTGCTTTATGGGTAGAGAGGTTTCCCAAAAAAGTTAATGACTTCCTAAATACCATAAGACGGAATTGTAATGTCAAAAGTGTTGGAATTCTGTAAAAATAAGTTGTGAAGGCAGCAACTGTATACGGCTAAGCACCACTAAGATTTCAGAATCAGCTTGAAGAAGGAGCTTATGGGGTTCGAGGTCACATTCTATAAATAATATGAAGCAAACGCGAATTAAAAAAGGTTACTTGGTATTTCAAACTTTGGATTATGCCAGCGCATATACATATTAAGTAAAGTATATTGTACATGTAAGGTTCATGATTGTATTAATCTGATATTTTAATCTGCTTTTCGGTTTGGGCGTGCAACACTGGAAGAAAAAGAATATTAGATCGGGTCGATAATTGACAAGAGGAGGTTGAAATGTGATTCTTAAAGAATAGCAAAATTAAGAAATAGTAAATGAAAATAGTGAATGCCCAGTAAAGAGAATAATATGTATGGAGTAGTGAAGACGGTGTTTTATTAGATGCTGAAGCCTGTCAGTGCACTTATCAAATTTTTAATTGCAACATCAACTATGTTAGGTCTGCCAATAGTTGTGAACTCGATCAAATGTTCAGTTTAAATACATTAAATTGAACATTAAATACATCCAACCCATTATTGGCCCGCTATAGGGGACGGGTCTCTCCTCATTACCGAGGTTTGAGAATACCAAGCTGAATGTGCGGATTGTTGGAGGATAGCAAATACAAAGTCACTGTACACTAACCATATCTAATTTATATACATATGTTGTCAGATATAATATTACTACACATATTTGCCTGATATTTAAGTCATTTGTTTGATTAAACAAGGACAGACGATGTCTGTGTTGAAATTCCGTCTAGATATATTTCATCAACATCTCTTACATTCTATAAAGTAGCTGGAATTGTTACTAAAATCGCAAAAAATACGCGATGCAAGCAATAGTTATAAATGGCTATTTATTCTAATTCAAAAACTGCTAGTCATTTAAGTAATGCAGTCAAAACAATAATTACTACCTCCATAGTAATTTGTATCTATTATGCCGCGGGAACAGATCCATTTTCCGGGATGAAAATTATACTAGACAGATTCCCGGTCTATAAACCACTGACTGACACACCGAATGAATTAAAAAAAAATCTCTATGTGGATAACAAAGCTTACTAAATCAAAATAAAAAATAAAAAAACTAGTAAAAATACATGTCAACTGCAATAAATGGATGCATACAATGGATTTAATTATTAATAATATTTATTACAATAATAGCTGAATCCGTCGATGTTGTCCTGCGACATAAAAAAAATCTATCGGATCGATTTGTGAATCTAAACCGTTCCAGAACCCACTTGACAACACACAAAAAATCATAACAGTCCGTTTAGGAGGAGTTCAGTTACCTACACACTAACAGAATCGTTGTTTATGTGTTAGAGATATGGGAAATACCAAGATATGATTTGCTGAATAACCCGCTGAATCATAATTTTTGTTTCTTTTCTCAAAATAATTAGGTCAATTTACCATTCCGAATTTATATTAACAAAATGTTATTTAATATTTCTAAAGAATCATTATATCTACATATGTTTTGTCTAATATTTATTATTTCGGCAAGTGGGAGATTAAGTAGCATGAAGTTTTGTTCGTTGATATGAGTAATTATATCAAATATTTGTTCCTGCAGAAGACTACATTCTCCAAATTCCCTGATCAGCTTTTGTTTTCTTGGTCAGTGTTGACACGATGTAGTCATTGCAGAAATACCTCAGAATCCTAAAGTAAATAACAAAGTGATTCCGAAGTTTACCTACAAGTTGATTAGTATTTATTCATTGCAATTTTTCACCCATGGACGCCTCTCAAATTAAAAGGCACCATATACAAATCTGTATGTTGTGTAATGGATTAAAGACGTTTGCAGATATGAAAATTTTTAGGTAAATGTGTGGATGAGAATGGATAACGTATGAAATTAATATATTTAAAGAATTCTGAAAATGCCACAAATAATGAAAAAGCTGAAAGAGAATGAATAGGAGTGGTATTGGCATATGATAAAGCGAAAAGAAATGCATGTGATAAGAAGGGTGATTGATGGGTATGAATGTGGGTGGACGGAGTGTACAAGGATAACAAAAAAAGATGAATGGAATGTGTAAAAGACGGCATTAAAGACAAGGGAGTGGAAGAGAATGTAGAGGTGATAAAAAAAATGGAAGAAACTTATCGTGTTGATCTGAAATAATTTTTTTAAACAGGTAGAAAGGTGATAAGAATTTTTTGCAATTACAGTTCCTCTCCAATTTTTTTATATAAACCCTTGATAAAATTGGAAGAAAAAGTATATGGAAGTCAATGCACAATGGGATTCAAAATTTGAGGTAATCATAGGAAGCATTACAAAAATCGTTCCTAGCTCAAGTGCTCGTTTTTATTAACACGTGCTTCGTTTAAAATAGTCCGAAAGTAACAGTCAAAGGCGGTTGTGTGCGTACGTTCAATGTAAACAAGACCATGCTCTGCCACTACTGCCACAAGTCGAACAGTGCGCACCTTGCGTCCGCCAACGAAACACTGTGCTCGCAAAACGTTTTTGTTTACAATCGGGCACCGGTTATTTCAGTTTTAAAATATAACAAATCAAAAATTTATGTGTTAGCATCTGAGACTTAAATATGTTTCGTTACAAAATTATTGTTTTGACGTTTATCGGAGCAGTGTATGGAATAACAATTCCGGAGCATTTAATTTGTTGTTCTCCTGATATGGGCACGTTTCGGATCTTCGGTGCCAATGACCAAGGCTGCTGGGACGAGAAGTCGAACACTACGAACCCGCCACGGTTATCATGCCCGGATTATAATGCTTTTAATGAAGATATTTTAAATTTGTCTGTAAAAGAGTCTGGTAAGGTCTTCCATTCAGACCCAGACTTGGACGAGGAGGTAGAATTGAAGAGCGGAGAGTAAGTTCTATCTCTGGCACTAGTATAGAACATAAAAATAATAATTGTTGATGTTATGTCAGATGCTTTATGAACTACTAGTAATATACCTCGCTTCAATAAACCATTCGGTTGTCTATTTGAAATAATAACTGTAAATTTTTTAGTACCTAACATTATCATTTATACTAAAGCCTTTTTAAAACACAATGTATTGAACGGAATGTGAGTGCCCCAAGCTTGTTTTGTATTTATTAACATAGATTGTATTAGATAATCTATTATGTTGCAATAACAATAAGCAAACTAGGGACTGATTTAAGCAGCATTTTATTTATTTCAATAGGTTCACAGATGGTTAATATATTAAAACTATACTATTCCGTTTTTCTTTTGAAGTTTTTTTTTAGTTTTTCCCTTAGGCGCTCTAGATAATAAAAACTTTAAGCTCGCGACATAGCGGTTCACGTCATCATCAAATTGTAATTCGCTTTAGCAAGAAGCGCATATATTTTTTCAATCTGACCAATTTAACGGGAGCATTCGAGTTATAATTGACATTATCAAAGTAATACCATTTTTATTCTGACAAACGAAGAGAAACTCGTATAGGTATCGTTATGGTTATGAACATGAATGTATGTTTGTTACGCATTCACGCCGAAAATACTCAACCGATTATCATGAAACTTTGTTATACATAATTATTCTTAGAGGTGTTAAAAAGGAAGCCGCGCGTAAAACCTAGTATAATATAAATCAAGTTGACATTATCAAAGTAAACAATATTTTTGTTCTGTCAAATTAAGGAAGATGTAGAAGAATTTCTATACTTGTGTGTATCTTTTGCGTCGGCACTATGTTTTATTTTAATTGATTCAAAAACCATATAAAGAAATAAATAGTTTCTGATGTCCTTTTGTTTATATAAAGTTCAACTGTTAGTGTAGCTGATGCTATTGCAAAAAGGGGTTTTTGAATTAAAATCTGCAACGTCCTGTTTCAAGATTTATTTTTTTGACAATGTAAAAACGAAATATTCATTTTTTTTTCTTTTTGACTGCAAAAAAGAACTATTCAAAAAGAAAAAATATATATAAAATATTGTGCCAGTGCAGGACGTCGAGACGGGTTATTAGTCTACAATAGTTAGCTTCGATTTCTTTTAGCAAGTTACTATGGACCCTTTAGATTAAGTTTTCAGGTCTGTTTTTAGTCCTCACCAAATACATTTTTTTGTTTCCACGCTGATCTCGTCTTTCTAGTTAAGAATACTGTGTTCACTTAGTCCCTCGTAAGACATTCGTTCTCTCATACTTCATCTTTTTTGTTCAATGTGATAAATACAAATTATAAAGATCTAATTATCATCAGTATTTATAATTGACTAGCTGACCGCAGCAAACTTTGTTTTGCTATATAAATTATTATTTTAGAACTATTTTGATAACCACAAAAATGGTTATAGTGGGTTAACCTTAAAAGCCAGACAAATTTATGCTGTCGCGGACTTTTATTTAGGACTTTTAGAGGGAAACAATTTTGTGATACATGATTTTTCAGTAACTTTCACCGTTTACTCAGCGCATGCAAGGAAAGCTCTAAATTTTGCCGTTTACGCAATATTTTTTATTGCTGCTCCTCTTCTATTCATCTTAGCGTAATGTTATATAGGCTTTCGCTTACTTCTATAAATGGTCTCTCTTACCCTAAAAGATTTTTTTAAATCGGTCCAGTAGTTCCTGAGATTAGCGCGTTCAAACAAACAATCAATCAATCAAACAAACAAACTATTCAGATTTTTATTAGTACATAGTATAAATTATTAGTATAGATTTGTTCAGTGATAATAAAAAACATCACACAAACAAAACACACAAAAGCTGAGCATTAAAATAACGATTTGCCTTTTTAATTTTAAACAAGTAGATACTACCTACAATTTATAATATTCATTCCGGTATATTTATCAAAATAAATAAATAAATGAAGTATTTAGGTACCAATATGAGTTGTAGTTCTTTCATATATTTTTGATCCTTTTCTCCAGAACGTGCTTCGCAAGCGACTTCAATCCGAAGACAAATGAGACAGTGAAATTGGTGGTCATGTGTGCGGTTGACGAAACAAATGAATACGTCCTCGGATACTGTATCATAGTGACCGTCGTGTTCCTTCTCCTCACTACGTTGATATATGCAGCGCTTCCAGAAATTAGGTAATGATAATGTACATACCTATTACATGTCATAAATGTCAATGTGTTTGTTATCTTCACGCATAAACTACTCAACCGATTATCACGAAACTTTTTACACATATTCTTAGAGGTATTAAAAAGGACTGGGATACTTTTTATTTCAAAAAATGTAATGATCTTTAATATTTATTTAATCGCTTCAAAGTGAGCGAAGCCATTCAACACGAGCTTCAATGTGTGTAAACGCTAGGTAGTTAATAATACAACCAAGACTACAAATCTATAACACGAATTTCGAATAGTACATCAAATACTATTCGAAATTTTTAATGCTATGCATTATTGCATATTATATATTTTATACATACACGGGTAGCCGGTGTTACCATGCTCAATGCTCACTGTGTGGGGCAATTTACGGGAAGCCGAATATAGCCTTAGCAGTGGACGTTAAAAGGCTGATGGATACATTGAATATCTGTGTAATTAAAGTAACAAATAACCCCTAAAATAAGACCTCGGGATAAATATGAAATTTGTGTAAAGCTAGCAGTTAGCAGGTATCTGTAGGTAGCAATTGTTTTGAAGAAACGAAGCGAAGCCCGGTTATGTTTTTGATGAATGGTTAAAATGTGTTTAGTATATCACTTATCGACAAGCAGTTGAGAGATACAGGGCATTTTTAAGATATTCCTCTTTTACTTTGTCTTCTTGCAAATTCTCCACTTTTATTCTCTCCAAACTAGTCATCAGAGGTTTCCTGTGACGCCAACGTTTTAAGAGACCACTAATACGGCATATTACCAGGAAGTGGTCTGAGCCGATGGTAACACCACGATATGCCCGAGTATCTAGTACATATTAAATTTTAAAATTCACAGAGATCTTCAAGGCAAAAGCATAGTAAATTTCTGTGGAAGTATGGCGATTGGACTGGCACTCTTGGCCGCTTCTAAATTAATATCATACGAGATGAACCTTCCTTTATGTGCGTCACGAGGTAAGAAAATTAATTTAATGTTTTTTTTATAAATAATTATGGTATACTCCCAACGGCCACCACTAAAACAAGCCCCAGTAGTGGCCGTTAGAACAGCGCGTTATTTTTTGTCCCAACTGCCCTCAGTGGCAGACGACAATAACCCCAATGACCCCAACTGCCCTCAGTGGGACATTCCAAATAATATTTGTCTCAACAGCCACCACCAACTGCCGCCACTAGGGGTCCTTAGGACAAATATTATTTATTGTGTCAACTGCCCCTACCATTTTATTAATCTGATTTCTGTGCATAGGTATCATATGAATGTTTTGTACACATATTAAGTAGCAGTAGACCCGGCGAACTTCGTGTTCCCTTGGAACATTTATCCCGTTTTTGTAAGACTTCTTATTTTCTCTTACAGGATTTGCAATATATTTTTTCCTGGTGGCAAGCTTTTTTTGGTCGAACGCAATATCTATACAAATGTTGCTAAGCTTCAGGTAGGTACGACGTTTATTATATATTATACTTTATAGTAAATAGACGAACTCAAGTATTTGTTGGTATTAATATTGAAATTCATTCGTTTTCTCATATGTACGCATGAAACAGTCTTAAATTAAAAATAAGACCGTAACAATTCGCCTGTTATGGCGCGTACATTTTTATTTAATCGTCAATGATATGATTAGTCTACTTCAGATTCATTTAAAATTAGGACTCGACAAAGGTCTTCTTTTTGTGTGAAGTTATTTAAATTTCTCGTTTTTCTTTGATAAAACAGTTACTCATTATCTATACTAATGTATTTATATCGACGTCGAGCGTAGAGTAATAGTAACTATGCCGGACTGTCGTTCGAAATGTACTGGGTTCGATTTCCAGCGAGGTGGAAATTTGAATAAGTTTAAATTTTTGTTCTCACTTCTCAGTCAGTGTGCGTCCCTGACGTGTGTGTTAATGGCATCTACGGCACAGGGAATCCTAGAGTGGGGTAGTGTTACAGTAGGTAATAAATGAGGTGGTGGACTTACTTCGCTAAACAAAATGAATATTCATGAAACTTATACCGTAAGGTATAGCGTGTTCCAGAAAAGGTTTTACTACAAAATAATAACGTATAATAAATCTTAATAACATTGTATTGACTTAGTATAATTGTATTAATGTATTGGAACTATTTATAAACTTCACTGAAGTGACACAAAATTTAAATTTCCAAATGCTTGTGTATATAAGTAATAAGGTGTTAATTTTGTTGATGCAATAAATAAATTTTGAAGTGATGAATGCCTCTCTCTGGGAATAGACGTAGGTTGAATATACTCGATGACGAAGCGCGGGAAGAGATTGACTGAGATTGTTAGATTGTGCAAACGTGAAAAAGGAAATTAAAGAGTCCACACAGCTGATTTATGAATTGTTATAATGTTAAAAGTATAGTACACCTAGCAATATCAAACTACAACTTACTTGTGATTAATTTCAGGCGACCAGTGGTTAATAATTACAGCTGGAAAGAGTTTTCTTGGTATGCTCTGTACGCGTGGGGTTGTCCTACATTGTTGACGATATGTATGGCGATCGTAAATTTCCATCCCGGAGACCATCAGAAACCTGGAATAGGTTTCAATAACTGCTGGTTTTACGGTAAGTTGCCCTTTGACATGCCAATAATTTATGGACTTAAACACCAGAATTCACATAATGGCTTTGTCTATTAACAAAACATAGACTTCGATTAAATACGCCGAATGAAAAATTCTGACTCCAAGGTCATACGCTTAACTAAAAAACTAAACATTAGATGTCGCTTGAATTTAAATTGGACCACATGACAAGCATCAGCATACTAGTAATACATGGTAATACCTACTAGGTATTATAATCGTTTCATGAAGCGTACCAAATAAAGACATATTTTATGTGTATGAACTGTAAAAAATAAAATATATTAATGATAAATTGCATTAGACTTTTTTAAATAATTTTAATTGGAGAATCGTTTACGTTGCTTCTAATTTAAAAAAGTTCAACGGAGACTAAGACTACGTACTTCTACTAACTACTGTACCTACGAACATATAATTTGTATGCTAAGTAACTAGTGGAGTACTTAGAAATAATTTCTGTAAATTTATTCTATAAAGGAATAAGATATAGGATAAAAGTTTGAACAAGTTTAGAAATAAATTCCAACCAGTTTTATTTGGAGCTGTCTACAAAATTAACTTTTACAAGTACAGTCGAAGTCGCGTACACGAGTTATTTAATTAATCTTCTCCCAATAGACTGATTTCTAGGAAATATAAATTGAGACTTACTTTACTTTCAGGTACTAAACAGCAATGGTATTACATGTACAGTGTAATGGCGATACTGATCGTTATCAATATCTGTATTTTTGTCTACACGTCGATCCATCTATGGCGGCTCTCTTTCTCGTCAAACCACGTTAAGGCGCTACGATACAAGTAAGTGTCGCCTTTAAAAGTTACATACATACATACATATAATCACGCCTTTTTCCCTTTGGGGTAGGCAGAGACCACTTCCTTCCATTTGCTACGAT
>DWJN01001760.1:0-16977 GCA_018248895.1 Carystus phorcus
TGTATTACAATATTGTTCCCCTCTAAAAGATCTAAATAAAAGTCCGCGACAGCATATGTCTAGCTTTTAAAGTTAACCCACTATAAGCATTTTTATGGTTATGAAAATAGTTCTAAAATAATAAATTATATGGCAAAACAAAGTTTGCTGGATCATCTAGTTAATAAATAAACCAATCCACGATAATATTTACAAAACAATTTTTAATTAATACTATACGCAATAATAAAGCGCTAATAATTCAGCGGCTCGCGTCGATTCTAAACGATGGACAGAGTTAAGCAACGATGGGCGCGGTCAGCACCTGGGTAGTTGACCGCCAATGGCAACAATTTCTTGAGCGTATCCGTGCTTCTGAGGGCACATTGGTCCCGGTTGTTATCGTATATAGCAGTCGTCAATCTATATCGGAATCCTTCGGGCGGCACAAAGCTTCCGACACTTGGGTTAGCCCCTGACCCTTCCACCAATCTGCACTGGACCAGCGTGATTGAGTAAGCTCTAGACCTCCTCAGCGATGAGGAGAGACCCATAGCAGTAGTGGATCATTACCTGATAGAAAGCAATGTAATAATAAAATATAATCCCGATAATTTTATTATTAAAAGATAGCTCTCAATTCAAGTTTAGTTTCTATTATTTCAGAAAATTGTTATCTTTATACAAACTTTGTATTCAATTTAGAGAAAAATTAAAGTAAACAAGCCACCACTCCAGACGGCCAAATGGATCACAAAAGAATTGAAATTAAGTTTTACGGCAAATAGAACGATGATTGTGACGTCCATTTTATTTATAAAGGTCTTGAACATCTCAAATTACACTTGAAATTAGTATCGATGGAAAACAAACAACTATACACCTACTTTTAAATATTTAAAGGCATTTGATCATGTAGAATACTGTTAATGAAACGTCTGGCAAGCTTATATTTTCTTGTTAAGTTACAGAGTAATCTTTATTATTCAAAGTACTAACGTGTTAATGTTAAAATGTACGTACATGATGGCAGTAGCCTAACGTAACTTTTTGTTATGATTTATATTACCATAATATTAGGCTGAATAAACTTAGTAAATTATATTAGCAAGTTGATCAAATATTTACTTCAACAACATGTAACAGCTTTGTTACTGGAAAATTGGATATTATGTATCTAATATTGACGAACTCCGAATATTAATATTAAAAACTGATATTTTGAGTTTAGCGTAATTACGTTACGATGACTAAGCAGCGAAAAATAACTTAATGAATGAAACAAAATAGAGCTGTTTCACTACATAACATGTTAGGCCTCATTTATACCATCTTACTTAGGTATATTTATATATGAAAACATCTATTATACATATGTATACATTATATATACGTTTTAAAAATAATGCGCTCACGTAGAAGTTTGAAATTTGGCAAAGTTAAAGTTTCACGGATAAACAATATATTATGTAATTTGGTTGGAGAATGTAGGCAAAACTATAAGTCGATGATCATAGAAACATAGCTTTTAACAATAGAACCTTAACTTAAAATTTAACTAAATTATTGTCGAAATTGAAAAACCGGGCGACTAAGATAATTTAAATTTATTCATTTATAACTGCTACAAATTACATTATATGTATGTTATTGTCTTCACACATTGACAGCATCATCAATGTGTTGACGTAAAAAATCACTAAACCTGCATTACGACATAATAACTAAAAGTAACTTTTCGCCAAAATACAAAAATAAGACTTGCTTAGTAACAACTATGTATGACTATTCGTCAGTTTTTGAAAGTGTCATCGAAATATTATTGAACTAATACTCATGTTAAGCTAGAAGGCCTGTTAAACTATTACGAATTTCTGAAACATTGATTTGACAATAATAAATCAGAAAACAAAATGGCATTTGGCATACCATTTGGAGTAAAATTTGACTCTGTTGAACTTATCAATCAATAAAATCAAATGAAACAATTGACTTTTGATAATAGGTTTGGCAGTTTATTAGTTAATTTTTCGATCAACACTTTCAGAAACCGGCCATATGTCAGATATTTTAATTTAATTTTAATGTTACGTCAAACTGGGCACTATCCTTTGAACTATAACGATAACATTACAATACTCACTTATAACAGTAAAATTGATCCTCAGGTTTCTGGTGGGAGAATTTTTGAAGTCGACTCTACAACGGAAGATGCCTGTGTCATCTGTGCTGACGTTATCGATGAGGAGTGTGGCAGGAGTCGCCGTGGCCCTGAAGTAAGCTCGTGAGCCAAAACCAGTGGGGGAGGACCACAGCTTGGGTTGATTAGCAGCGCGACCTCGAAGATCGTAGCTGAAAAAGAAAAATTAGTTACGGCATTTTCATTATAAAAACAGCAACTTGTCCTAAATGGTTTAATAATAACACACCGACCAAAGACAATAAAAACGACAACGAAATGGTGACATCAAGAAACGAATCAACATGAACTAATCTATCAAAGTTATTTTTGTTTCAATTCGGAATGCTTTTTCCTAAAGCTCACTGTGATTTTTCATGGAGACGACCTTCAACATCGTTTATGACTAAATAATGACTTTACTATTTGTATCTTCAGCATTTCTTTATGATTCTCTATAAATTCCCAGATACAGTTATATACTTAAATTGGAAATGTATTTTTGTATTGTCCTTCTCAATCATAATTATGCCGCGTTATTATAATCACTTAAAACATATTGGGATCGAATAGATTCCTTAAATTAAATTTTCCCTTTTTTTAAATTATATTATAAGTTTATTTTTTTCTAATTTTTATAATTGTATGTATTATTACAAACAACATAACGGTCATGTTTCGGGAGGCGAAGCTTATTAGTGTTGCAATAAAACAACATTGACAAAACAACACGTAAAACACTTATGCGAGAAAAATGTTGTAGAACAGATTCAAATCGCACTGCAGTCGAATGTTTATTTTCTTTGTGAACGCTCGTGAGAAAACTTCTCATAATGTTTTAATGGATTTCGCAGACGGCAAAGGACAGATAGGAGCATGTGGACCGGTTTTTGTCTGTAACCGTGTTTGTGTGAGTGTATAAATCGTTAGCGGAGATAATGCTAATTCAAACAGTAAAATTTTATTTCCATTGAAAGCAATGTTGCAAAAGCTTTGATAGTCTGTGATCACTATCTGGGTATAGCTAAGACGTAAATGCTTATATAAGGATTAAATTTAGAGAAATGAAAATAAAATACAGTCAATGACGCTTAGTCAATGATGTTTAAATGTTGACTCAAGAATCCTTTTAAATAATTTGTTCTATTAAAATACCTATTTTTTCTTTCTTAAGGTTTATGGAAAGATTGATTAACTGCGCCATCTGGCAGAATTTGTTGAAATAACCTATATATACCTATCTTCATCTAAATATAATAACTCAAAGGTGACTGACTGACTGACATAGTGATCAATCAACGAACAGCCCATACCACTAAACGGATCGGGCTGAAATTTGGCATGCAGGTAGATGCTATGACGTAGGCATCCGCTAAGAAAGGATTTTGATCAATTCTACCCCCAAGGGGATAAAATAAGGGATGAAAGCTTATAAACGCGAGCGAAGCCGCGGGCAAAAACTTGTTATTAATATAATTAGAACATTCCATAGTATACATAAGTATAATTTTTTTGTAAACTTTTACGCAGTCGGACACCTTTTATTCGTAATTTAAAAATTACTTTTATTATACTCGTAAAGTATAATAAAAGTATTGGATTAAATATTGGATCATTAATTAAGACATTTGGCGAATATAAAACGTATTGCATCATCGTATGTTATTTAAACTTTTCTTATTATAAATACATCGTAAAATATGTTTCTGTTTATTGCCATCCCTGTGCTCGAGTGATAAAGACCGCGGCTATTAGGGATTAAGATGCGATCGGGATCGGGTCGCGGGATTTGCTTTGAATACAATCTGCTACTGTATCAGGCCGGCTAACGGTCGCCGCTCCATGTGTACACAGGGGTTTGTCCTCCTCAACATTCTATAACAAGACTTTTTCTGTAAAAGGATAAAAAGAAGCAATGTAACAAGCATTTATTTAAGCGCTGGTAAAGAAGCGGATTCTCCCACGTTACGGGAAGTATTCATCAACATATTATATAGTACATCAATAACAAGTACATGTTCACAGTTATGTTCGTAGTTCATCGATGTTCAGTTTCGATGTCTTCAAATTTAGAGAGAATAAAGTTCTACTAGGTATACGCTTTACCATTCAAACCGTCATAACCACTTACCAGCAGATAGAATTATAGTCAAGCATTGACTTATTAAGTAATAATGCATGATTTGACGTTCGAAAAGTGTTTGTAAAAACTCTTCTTAGTCGTGCTCTCTTGACAGACTGATCGTCGTCATTACTTGGTCGGATTCTCTGACACCGCTTTCCTTATGATGCATCGCCATATCGTTCTATTATTGGCAGAGTGAGAATTCATTAATAGTGTACTGTGTCACACATTTTACGAGGTAAAACTAACTTTGAATGAATAAATAATTCGAATAAAGTGCATTCATTTCATTCCTCACAGTTTTGTATTGAGTGTAATTATAGATGTGCACTAGACTCTAGCGACCATTTAAACCCATAGTTTGCAGCATTCATAACACAATGTAATAATTATCCAAAGCGTATAGTAGTGTAGCCTATAGTAATTATCTAAAGCCTTTATTGGCACAAACAATACAGAGCTCCGAATGTTATTAAGACATTAAATCGCGTCGGTGCCAGATTTGGCTATCCCTTACCCTTTGAATGCAAAGTGTCAAGAGCCTAAATTAGGCATTCAACGACAGTTGTTAGCGCGTTCGTTCACGTCGCTCGCATTTCGATATCTCCGCCTGTTTCCTGCGAGGTAAATCAGCTTTATGGAACACTTTATATCTCCATTGCCGAATGGTTGATGGGAGCTTCGACAACTTCAAGTAAGACAGCTCGTATCGATGGTTTAAAATTTGTTCTTTTTGACACGCGTTTACAAACTTCATCTGTACCTATCTGTGCAACAAAATTTTTAAGGTAATTTTTACGCAGTTCTAGTTATGCTTGAAAATTTTCACTCACATTATGATGACATAGACTGATGATAATACAATAATAATATGGTACCGCCGAGCACGTCTAATAATTTACGTCTAATAGTTAGAAGTTGAGAGATATTATTCAACATAATTATATTGGTAAATTCATAGAATCGAACTCATTAAACGTAGCAACTTTCTAAACCTAAGCAACCACTTAGCCTACTTAACCGAAAACGTTTTCATGAAATCGCTGAAAACTCTGAGGGAGAAAGAACATTGAATCAAAACGGGAATCCGTGATTACAGTTTCTACAAAACACTTGTCCAATATTACTATTGGACAACCAGCATTGGTTGGACGAGGACAGTTCCTCGTTAATCAAAATATTTTTTACAAACTTTCGTCAGCGCGCTTGTGGTTCCGGACCGACCCAAAGGGGGAGGGTAAGTTTCGATAAGGTATTTTTACGGCGACGCGGCCTCGGATTTGAACCCGAATCACGCGCCCGTGCGGTTTTCCGATATCGATATTTTATCGAAAGGATTACCAATTCAAATCGGCTCAGCTTTGGAAGCACTGCCTTTCGATTACGATAGGCATTATTTGGGAATGATCGTGACCAATTTGTGGTTCTGAATATTCAATTACAGAATTGACTGGCCACTACTGTACAAATATAAACGAAGAACAAACCACGTATCAGATTATTTTGCTGGCGAATCTTCTAAAGTTTCGTCTTCATTTAAATCTTCATGTCAATATCTTCAAATCAACAGTGAATTGATGATGTGAATCAACATGTGGGACTGTAGTCAAGCATTTATTTATAATTAATAAAAGAAAAAACATCACTGTATAAATGCCAACATTAAATATCAAATAACGAATTCCGTTATTATTTACTTTCATTTTAAATAAAATTAAACTGAAGCTTTTTACTACTACATGTGAGCATTTAAAATATTTATCTTCCAGATTGGTATAAGGTTAAGTTTACATGTCTAATCGACGTTTTTGCAACTCTATCAAAAAGTCGAATGATGAGCCATGTTTCAATTAAAGGTAACATGTTAGCGGTAATCTTTGCTTCGTTATTAAAAAGTAAAGATGTGTCCAAAGGGAAACTTTTTGGACGAAGATAAAACTGAATTTAGCTTTCAACCCGTCAGCTGCCGCGCCGTATATCACCAACCCGTCGCTCGCCGGCACGTCCCGTCCCGTCCCGTCCAGTCCCCAGGCTCAATAACCGCTCCCCATCGCCGGCCGTTTATCGTTCACTCGTTTATTTTCCCAATATTTCACTCAGCATTGACCCGACTTTGAACACGAATATATAACTTGCCATTGTACTACGTAAACTTACCTTTAACGCGGTGATTATAATCAATTATTTTAACACACTGTGGTCCATAGTGCTCAAAATGCATGATGAAATAATTATTAACTGTTTTTCAAAATATACCGCAGCAAAACCGTCTAAAAAGAAGAATTTAATTTTTTCGTATTGTCATCCGAAACTTAACTATCTTATTTTTTTACATTTTAAGCTCATCAGGAATATGGCATAGAATTGATCACATAATTCCACCTGAGACAATACTAAAAGGGAATTTGATAAAAACGTGGTAGCAGGGTGTTTAAAGATATAAAAGACATTGTAGGATGAAGGTAGAAGCTATAAGCAAATTAAAGATGATATAATAGTTTATTGCAGCGTGTATAATAATAGGAATAAAATATGTTTGTTGGACACTAGAAAAATTTCTTATAGCTTACTGATTAATAGATTTATAACAGTGTTATTAAAAATTGCTTAAGTTCATTGTCGGGAAGTTTCATCTATTTACGATTCATTATTGCTATTATGCGTCCGTCAAAACACATGACCACGCGCCCGTCTTCTGAGAAGAAACTCTGTGAGTTGCGATCTATTGAACAGGAACGTACAACAGGACAATTGAAACAGGTCCTCGGGAATTACATGTAGTAAATTTATATAACTAGATCCAGTTTTATTTCCAAGATTAAAGTTATAAGCTTTTTTGAACTCCTTAAACCGAGAAGCATTCCATTCTATGAAAAGTGACATCTTCTGTCCATCATTTCTGTCTTATTAAAAGCTAAAGGTTAAGGCTAAAATAACGGATCGATACGTTTCGCAAAATTTATGGATACAGTGGTTAATCCCTGGGGTGTACATAAGAAGGTGATCTGCAAAATCAGCTCATGCTGCATCACCAATAATATTACTCCAATGTCATAGTAAAGTAGCAGTAAAATTCCTCAAAGTATTCTGAAACGCAAGAACATCAGCTCATGTCCCTCAAGCAGGTCTGACTCCGCAAATCTCCGCACCCTCGCAGCTAGCGGCAACGCCTTTCGCATGTTACTGTTAGTGCATTTCTCGTGCAAGTACTTCACCCCGCCCTACTCGAGTTTCCACTTGAAAATTAGTTCTGTGTACCTAAAAAGATTTCCCTCAGCGGTTTTTTATTGGTGTCGCTACTTTTACTGAGCGATTTAGCAAACATGCAGCTCACATTATCTCATCATAACTGCTTTTTTTGGCTAACCGATCTATTTGAGGCGTCTGTTGTTTATAATTATTGAAATCATAATGTGATTGAATTTAATGAGTACACCGACCTCCCATTCATCAATTTACTATTATCATCGATGGGGTACATACGAAGCGTTACCGGTTAGAAAGAAGTGATCACAATATCATTATAATCAAACCGAGAAACAATTTTTACAATTGTCATTAATAAATTTCGATTCGTTTTCAGTCACGTAGTACAGGATTTTGTACTGTAAATGTAGTATTGTAGGTTTTCTATATAAATTCAAATTATTAGGATTTTCTAATAGGTTATCGTTTAGTGAAAGGTTTTTACTATCTTTTTTTGTCTAAAATTTTGGGATCAGATGAAATAGAAGCAATCGGAGCAATTGATTGTCATAAATCTTCAAAATATTATACGGAATATCTTATAATTATAACAAACATATAATATGACAGTATTCTGCCATGACAATATTTTATTATAATTTTTGTGTCTTTATTCATTAATCTGTACGTAAGTTCCTGATAATCTCAGAAATGGCTTAACCAAGTTGATAAAAGCTTGCACTAATATGTTGTAAACTTTAGGGTATTTATTTTATTTCAGTTCACAAATAGAAAAATGCCAAAAAATGTCAAAACTTTAATTGATCGTGGAATTGGAAATTTACCTTCTAAAATCAACATGTAATTTACAAGTAGTTAATATAATACGTATATCGGTTCCAAATATAAATATTTTCCATTTAGTGAACTCAAAAAAACTAGTGCACAAGACGAACAGGAACGTAAAACGTAACAGGGAACTAATTCCAAGACCTATAAGCGTTATAGTTATGTTACTAAGCAGATACGACAAATCATGAAAACTTATCAGTAGTACTGGTAATCACTGTTGTGTCGATAATATCTAATATTATCTTTAGGATATTGACAGAATAATATCTTAAATCTCATCTAAAAGCCAGTTAAACTGGAGTTACGTTGCCACTAGAATTGCATCCCGGGAACTGTTTGACGTCGAGATTCTTATCAAATACAAAATGAACTGTTCATTTCTCGTTTAACATTCTAAGTTTAGCAACAGGATCGACAGTCGTATCGCGGATCACACGAGGGTTATTGATGGTGCATTAATATAATTAATGCGGTATAACTGCAGCCGCGACGGACGCGGCCGACCGACTCCTTAGCACTCCTGTATCGGAACACTCGGTCTACATATGAATGCGATAGCAATCAATGTCCCTTTTATGATACATCGGGACACCTGCACCCGCTCATTCTGCGTGCGTTTTTTGTCTGAAAATCCGATAAACAAGTAGATAATTCCCGTATTGGTTATTGGCTACAGTTTTCTAATCATTATCGCAATATTAGAAAAGCATTTTCACTGTCAGCAGCTCAAACATAACCGATGACATCGCCGTAAGCAGCACCCAGACCAGACCAGTCAAAAGCGCAATTGTGATATAAACAATTTCTTTAGATAGTTCGAAGGGTTTTGGGAGCGAAGAGTAAGGAACTAAATGTTCGATGCTTGTTGAAGGCACTATTAAATCAAGAAATCCATAATCCGAATTAAGTTACGTAACAAAACGTGTTTGATAATAAAAAAGCATGTGAAAAAAACCTTGAAACATAAGTCACTAGTACCGTCGGACACGGAAAATGGAAACGCTAAGCGAAACGCGAAACAAACGTAATAATATATTCCGTTTAAATTGAATTCCAAACCGACAGCGCTGGTGTTGAGCTCCTGAAGGCTCGTTATTTGGACCAAGATTGATGGCGCGCCACGCTCGGGGAGGAAGTGTTGGAGAGCTCGTGACAACCGACTCATAATTAACTTTACCTAACATTACCTAAAATGTTTAGGTTATGTATTCAATAGGTTAGTTAGTTAAGCCCACTGGAGTAGCATGTTTATTACTAAGACTGTATTGTCTTTGCTAAATGCATTGACAGACTCACTCCGTCAGAATGTGTTGCACTCCTTCTACCTTCCCGCATTTATTGCAAATCAATGCAACTGTAAAATCGGTACTGAGGGGTTTTAAATCTGTAGGTACCTATGTAAAACTAACTTAGCTACGACTTCGATGAAGATACTCTCATCTGAACTTGATTTCCTTTAAATTTTCGTAGACTTCAAGTATAAAAAATTGAGTAGGTATTAATAACTCAGACGGATTTTATTCATCTTTACCACCAGGTTTGTTTTTTAAGGTTTCGTCAAAAATTCCTATAAACTAATAAAATATTGTAAGCACCCCATAAAAATGGTTATTGTTGATCTTTGGACAAAAGTAACACGGTGTGCCCATGTACATAATGGCTCGTAAATTTTTACGACAGTTTATGGCTAACGTTTATACGCTGTTAATGAGTTTACGTCCGTTCGTGAGTTTTTATTTGGTCTGATAGACCACACATTACATTTTTATAAGCATGCTAATTCCGTGTTGATGGGTTCGTTGTGTTGTGTTGTATACCTCTAGTAACAAACTTTGGACATTCTATAATAACTTCATCCTTAATTGTATTTTAATTTTAATTAATCATTATCTTGTTTTAGCTTTAAATTATATGAATGCATCAAATAAGAATGAGTATTTGTAACTATCATCAATCTAACCCAGAATACTCAGAAATCAAGTATTAATTTATTGAACCCGGAGACTTAAAATGATTGTCGGCACAACTCGAATTGTATAGCGTATCATCTTAGTGTTCCTCTCTGAGCAATACATTAATCAAAAAATACACACACCAAAAAGACCCACCAACTTGAGTCCCGTTACGTGTTGTCTTCACTGGGTTGGGATGGACTCGGTTTTAGTCCTCAGCTGTAACCAGTTATCCTGAACTTCGCGTAGATCCACAATCTAAATTTATATAACTCAAAGGTGATTGACTGACATAGTAATCTATCAACGCACAGCCCAAACCACTGGACGGATCGGGCTGAAATTTAGCATGCAGGCAGATATTATGACGTAAGCATCCGCTAAGAAAGGATTTTGATCAATTCTACCCCAAGGGAATAAAGTAGGGGATGAAAGTTTCTTAACGCGAGCGAAGCCGCTGGCAATAGCTAGTCACCAATATACCTAGGTATGTGATAAAAATAATGTCTGTTCTACTGAATTGCTTCATTAATTTAAATGATAAATAGGTAGGAATTACAGCTTTTACTAATGTGCCTATTCTCGTAGTAGTAAATTTAAAGTAAAATCCAGCCTTAACCTAATTTCAACTCTTTATTTAGACTATAAGGAAGCTACTTTTTCCTTTAATCAAAACGGGGACAGGACCGTACTTTATCTACTGTAAAATAAAAAAAATGTAAACACGTTTGTTTGAGTAATTTAGAAATATTTATGTTTTCTAGAGCCTACACACTAATTTCTATAAACTATAATGTGCACAACGTCATGTTTAATAATCTTTGTATCGTCAACAACATTCTTTTGGACATAATAAATATAAAAAAAATATACCGCATATAAATTAGCAATTTATACGTCGTTGTAAACAAATAAGTTATTGAGCCGCGCAGATTATTACAATTACAAATTAAAGTTTCATTTAAATCATATAATTTACGACGATTGATGCGATTAAAGAGGCTTAACATAATTTATCAGAATATTAAATCCGTAGCGATCAGAAGCTTGCGCCTCTTTGTGTTCCAAAGGTCAACATTTCAATAACCGTTATGGGTATTCATTAATTTTAAGTAGTTCTCTTTAGGAAACAACTAATTTTACGCGTATTAAGGCTAATTTAAATGTGACCACCGCAGTCTGAGGAATTATAGAATTGCGTAAGTGTGACTTATGTAAGATGGGTTCCGCAAGTGTATGTCTCGGAATATAAGAGTTAGTTTACTTTATTATCAAAAACTATTATTGTCAACGAATGTAATATCAAATTGTTGCATGTATGTTACACAAAAATATGTAATTTTAGATCCATTACACTAAATTATAAACGTTGTTATATGAATTTATATACGAAATTAGTAAAGATATCAATTATTTTGATGTTATTTTTTATGTTTTACTCCATTCATTACAATGTCACCTTACCACCGATACATACTTTTTAACCGACTTCAAAAAAAGTAAGAGGTTCTCGGTGCCAGTTATTCTAATTGAGACACCTGCGAAGGCACCTACTTCCTAAGCAGTTTCCCTCATCAAATTATTGTATCCCTTTTGAAGGCGGTTTTCCTTTTTTGTTAAAAGTTTTATCGTAACATTGTTATACGAACCTAAAACACTTAAAATTTTATTAGTCCAATAATATTGAATTAACCTAATGCGATATATGAAAATACCAAATGTCCAATCATAATTTAAATGATTTTAAGAGGACTTTGGAATTCGTCGACACATTTTTACGATATTCCACGGTAATTATTTACACGAGTTTCTCACGGAGCGATCTAACGACCGATTCGTTTTATAGTTGACCACGGGAACCGCTCACACTTCTATATAACGTCAAAAATGTCGGTAAAGAAAGAGTTAATTTATTACTTTCTCTAATAAGATAATGTATTCTCCGTGACGTATAAAATAGACTACTATTTGTCGCATACCCGTAATAATTTAAACAAAACGAAATATCTTTCGACTGATCTTCCAGTGGTCAAAGTTCAACCGTCATACACACTATTAAACATAAAAAATCCAGCCAAAACTAACACTAAAAATAAATAAAAAAATAAATAAAAGCCGGTTAACAACAGACGAGAAACAGTCACGCAACTGTTTTATCTTGGTCTATTATTAACACGAGTAAATATGTAGTCTCCTATTGTAATGGCACGACAATAGACACTTGCCCAATTATGAATGTTACACAGCTTTTTATGCAACGGAAACAGTCAAAACAATAATTTAAATATTCAAAATTTGAAAACTAGCGACGATAGAATGTAAACGCATAGTAATTCTACATTTCAACTTTATTTAACGAAAGGAAAATTAATTCGGAAAGTTGTAAACTTAATGATCATTTGGACGATAAATAACACAAAGCTCGGGCAACGTTTTACAACTTAATTAAATTATTTAATTTCCTGTTCCTACCGAGTGGTCGAGTAGCGGGCGCGGCGGGCGCGGACTGCACTTTGATGTTTATCTTGAGATTACACGGTTTACATATATGACAGATTGACCGACGCGACGGCTCTAAATGGATGCAGAGATGTTGAGATTTATTTACGAGTATCAAAGCTAATCGGGGGATACATCACGGCGTTCATTTGCTGACGTCAATCAAGCGTGCGGCGCTCGCACTGTCTGTGGTGAATGTTCATTGTGCGCATAATCTGGTAATAAGTGTTAGATCACAAAGATAATGCTCAATCGAGCAGGGCGCAAAACTCTCACAGATGGCGCTACTAGGGTTTGAGACAACCGTACCTTGTGTCAAATTCCTCAGGGTGGAGGTGTAGATACCTATTACAATGTTACATATTTACTAACATTTCAGCATTCGACAGCTGTTGTCATAGCCATAGTCCTGAGCCATTTAAAATAATTGCTGGCCTAACAAGTGTAGCAGATTTTGCACAACACATTTGTGAACACTATTTGATCTTAATGTTTTATTATTATATCACGTATTTATAATTATGTCACGGGGAAAAGTGAGAATCAATTTATTTTATGCTAAAAGGAAAAATGGAACGCGGTCCACTTACAGTTGTATCTAAAGGAACCGATACTTGAACGAATTTCTTCTGCGGATAAAATCTGACTAGTATTAATTTTATTTTTAGACCCTAATTTTTTGGCAGGAATAAAAATAAATCATATTAAATCAGTTCCAAGATTTAACACAACAATTGACTCCTGTAATATTGTTTTATTTGTGATACCGTTGTGGTATTCATTTGGAAAAAATAAGTTAAAATGTGGCTTGTTTCCAGTGTCGGTATCCATATAACGACATTGTTGAAGCAGGTACTGAAATATCACAGATATATAATATCTAATCCCGAATATATGATATTAATTTCTAGTTCCAACTATATAACATTACTAGTCCTAAGAAAGCCTAAATAACATCTCATTAATAAATGTCTGGGGACAATACGAGGTAATATTTACATTATGAATATAAAAGATTGTTTCGCTACATTTACCAGTGGCCTCCCACGACCAAACTAGTGTATACGTTTTGAAAAAACTGGAATATTTGTCTGTCGGTGTCGTATGCTCGCGTCGGGAACAGTTAGAACGGACAGTGGCCGTTCAAGTGGAACGTTCATATCGAATTGCGCTCTCCACTATATTTAGTAGCAAACTTTATTGTTATCGACCCTCGTGGCGTAATGGTTATCACGCCGGACCGCCGTTCGATGGGTCCTGAGTTCGATTCCCAGCGAGGCCGAAATTTAAATAATGAGTTTAAATTTCTGTTCTCGGTCTGGGTGTGTATGTAATTGTCATTCGGTGTTGTCCATGGCACCCACGACACAGGGTATCCTAGTGTGGGGCTATGAGTGTGTGGCGTTATTTATATTTATATTTCAGAACAACATTTATCGAATCCGGCTAGTTTTATATGTATATAACTTGTAATGTATTACTTTTACTTGGGTTATACTGAGTACCTAACTTCATACCATGCTGTTTAGCTAGACACGATGCGCTCGCGATGTTCCATATATTTAACGATGTTTAAACGGCTTAAGTGTTATTTGTTGTCAAGTGCAGTTCTAAGCTTCAATACTTGATATACTCTGTTTAATGTTTATATTTACAATATATCAAATCCTGAGGTTTGTTGCCACTTTCTAAGCAGGCAAAAATAGTTCTTATTGTATTCCGTATAGCGTTGAGAAAGTTCTAACCGAAACTACAGATATAACTGTAGCATGTAATATTATCTTGGAGTGTTAAATGACAGTCTGCAATATGTATACACGTTTTTCATTCTCAGCGAGTGAAATAACTGCATTTCTACGAAGGCACTCGCAACCCACTTGTGAATTAATAAAAACAAAACCTGTGTTCAAAAAAGCGGCACAACTCTGCCTTGTTAGTGATTTCGTTATTAGTGAGAGTAGCAGGAAATGTTTGTGAGACCTTGATCAGTAATTGTCCTAACGAAAGCTTTCGACGAACCGTATTCGAAAAAAATCCTTATTTAACAACAAATAGAGACCACTATGTATGTGCTACGATGATTGGATACATTGAGTTCTTTTTTTCTAGTTATCTGGTATCGGATGTCAAGTGATAAGGTCGCTTCGAGCGGAGTTGGTGCGGATTCAGGGACCGTCACATCGACAAAAGAATCGTGTCATTCGTTCGCCGAACGCCGGCGCGTACGCACGTCTCGATAGCGGCCATTGTTTGTTTACGCGAAATAGGGTCTCATTGTTTCGTGTTCTATTGTTCCCATCAATAGATTATGTGAAGGTACCAGTGCTATTGTTCAGTGAAAAGTGGTTAAACAATGCGTCGGGTGAAGATGAACATCGATCCCGATTTGGGGGACTTGGAGGAGATGTTAGCCCACGTGCAGACCCAGTTGGAGCACGAGATCGATCTGGAGCAGGAGGCGAAGATGCCCTCGGTGATGAACATTCAGGAGTCTCCAAAGATGAAGAGGCACTCGTCGTTTAAGAAATCGGAGAGTTTATCGTACCGGCGAGCGCTTCCCCGCCCACCTCTGAATAGGATCAACAGTGACAACGCTGGGAGCGTATCATTAAACGGCGATTATAATTATTACACGAATGGTGATTATGGGCAAACGAATTTGAACGGGAATCTAAGAGGGTCCCAGTCGAGTTTGAAGGATGAAATGGGTTCTCAGACGTCGTTCCAGTCGTTTCGCTCGGAGCCTCTACAGCGGCATTCGGTGTTGAGTCTACCTGAAAGGGTGAATTCGGCGTTGATGAACGGCAGAGGGAAGAATGCTACACTGCCGAGAGGTCACGGGTCGACGAAGGAGAAGGACTGGAAGGATTATTGGGCGCAGTAAGTAATTTTATTTACACGTTAGGTTGATTTAATAACACGTTACTTATATCCTACTTGCTTTTATCAGGACTTAAAACATGTAAACATGTAAATGTCGCTACCAATATTACAAAGACAGTAGTAACTTTTACATGTTACGATGTTTTTGAGTGAAGATACTTTTAAAAATTGGTTTTGGTAAGTATATGGGGTCTGTGGATTATACTTATGAAATCCATACTCAACCTGTTCAAGTTTGTTGATCGATATTCTCATACATAATGTAAAGCAATCCAATATTATGAATGCATATATAATGTGCTTACTAAGATATATTTTGTAACTGATGATAAAGTCTCCTTGGTTGTTCAGTGAAATTATATTATTGGGATTCAGTAAGGGATTTTAAATCTTTCCTTGCGATTATTTGACAAAATAGTTGTTAAATTCCACCGAAATATTGTTACTTGTATTGTCCCGCGTTATGTAATTGTTTCACGTTATTAAATATTATTGTAAACTAGTATTGTTTAAGTTATAAAAACTAAAACGTATAAGGCACGTAGTAAATTTTTAGTGCATGATCAGGCGATAGAAACTACGTTTCTTTACTTTCGTTTCTATTATAGTCACGTCAGTATTATGTGCGGAAGGGCGAACTTAAGGTACATTTACATTCTTCGCTAGCTAACCTTATTATATAAAAATGAATGTTTGTCTGTACGTCCTTTATAGATTCTGAAATGGTAGGAGATAGAGCACTGATGGCTTCAGTAAGTTTGTTCAGTATTCTTTGAAGAAGGTTTTGGTATCACAGTTAAATCGATCGGAAACATAGTAAGTTACAGTCGCAAATATTGGATTTTACTGATCGATTGGACATGTGGTTGATGTGGTTGACATTCCTTTAAATTTTGTTTTTTAATATGCGTGGCAACGCGCGCCGTTTACATGAATATTGTGAACATGGCACGTGTTGACCTGTCAATATTCGCTTGAAGTGTTACACATTACGATTGGGATCGGTCCAATCTGTTACCTGTTAAATAGATAATACGGTTACGAGTTAAAAATTGTGTGTCATGTTATCTGTTCTTATCCTGTTTGTTTGCGATAACGATGACAGATCACGTTTCGGGTAATCGATATGAGCAGCCTTGCATCGGACAAAGACGTTTCAGGATTAGTAGTTAGGTTATCCAATGATTTAAAACAACTAGAGACCTCTCAGTGGTCGAAATTCGTAAGTAATACATGTGTCAAAGCACTTCACATTGACAATATAAACGTTAACAATTAATGTGCCATATCTTTATTACGCTTGTATGTGTGTCAAATGAATG
>DWJN01001761.1:0-16974 GCA_018248895.1 Carystus phorcus
CGTATGTCGCACGTGTTTGTTTTGTCGTATGTGTGGGTGTGGCGCACACATGAATCGTCGCTTGCGCATGTAGTGAGCGTGCGTAGATTCGCGGCACGTTGCATAGGAGGGGGAGGTAGGGCCAGCGAGTGGCCCGCGGTTTTGTAAGAACGTTTTATTTCAAGGTCACTCGAGCAGTTTTTAGAAAGTTACCTCACATCAGCTCTAGTGTTAGGTAAAATTAATATAATTTGCATTTATGTTGACCAGCTGGCATTTTCAATCTATTTATCATTTACGAATCATTTTATTAAACATGAATACGGGATGATAAGACACCAGCAAGTGTATTTAATTCAAATGCACTATGAATATTTTTGAATAATTTACACACCTACCACCTACCGATACCGCTGGTACAAAGAAAAAAAGGTTATTTTTTTAGTATATTCTTGTGTCATATAATTTTATACATCGCTTCTATACAAGCGACAGTCGTGAAGTTTATAATTGCATGTTGTATTTATATAAGTGTTAAATTAGAAATGCAGACCACGTGTGATGTGAATCATGTTAATCTACACCTTCTATATATTTTTACCGCATCCACGACCATTATGACACTGAGTAGCGTCGAACAGTACAATCAGACCATATGTTGAACTGTGAATTGGGAGTCACCAGAGTGGAATCAAACCTTGAAATAAATACATAGATATACCTTAAACAGAAACGGATAAAACAGCTGCTGCTTAAAATTAGGATAAAGGGTACCTAGCTTTATCGTCCTTCTATTCTCCTCAATAAAGAAAAGGAGATTTCGCGATAAGGTCAACAGAATTTATAGAAGCCTAGCTTATAAGATTAACAAATTCTATTGCTGTATCTGATTTCAATCTATTTGATTTATTGCCGCAAAAGGGGCCAAGGCGTCTACTGCGGTTTATTCGCTTTAAAGGACGCGTATAAACCGAGCTTCAATAATATTCGTGAAACCATCTCCACATTTCACATTTCATCATCGACGCGCTCGCTTCCATATACGTCGCGTTGATCTTCTCTCGCTGTTGTCGAAATGATGAAATTTAGTCAGATGCCATTTCGTGGGCTTGCGTAACCGTTCACGCTAAATTTTGCTGACAGAGAAAGTATACGAAAGGCTTTACGTAATGCGACCACGTAACCGTTATAGCGACTTGGTTTTGATTTCCTTGCTTTTACGTCTATCGTTGTTACGTGATTTTTTCAGGTGATTTTGATGTGTTAATGCATCTTTTGCTTTTATGTAGGACGTATTATTATTGAGTTTTATTAATTCAGTTGGACGAATTTCGACGTTGAATAGTCGTACTGTATCTTAGGGACTATATTTGTTATACTTGTTCATAATAATTTCAAAATTAGAAGACACTAAGTTATTATGAAATAAATACACATATATGTACATCATTAGGCTTCAACAAAGTATACGTGTGGTTGAACCAGACTGGATTAAGAATTTGATGAAAAACTTCAGTGTATAGTTACAAATAGTAAAAACAGAATGTACTTAAGTGTGTAGTTAAGAATGAGGAAAATTTTTCTACCAAGTTACCTGACAAGTTAGCCTAGCATGGCATTTAATTTTACATTTAAAATCTTTACATCTGTGAGAATGACAGCAAAACAAGCATAAATTTAAAAACGAATAAATCTTCGAGTAAAAATATCATTTTTGAAGTTAATCTATACAACATGATACTTAAATTGTTAATTATAAGATGTTGGGTATTCAGCTGATTTCAATTTATACTGTGAAATCAGCTTAAGGGTTTGAAGTCAAAGGATACTAAATTTTGGGTGGATCAGATCATTACAGCTAGCTCTTGTTTATTTAATAGCTTGAAAATATTTGATAATTTCAAATAGTTTTAAAGAATTGGTTCCATCATAACTAAGACGATTCTCGATGAAGTCATCCTTCAAATAAAAATAAATAACAACACGATTTAGTATATACAGACATACAAATAATCACGTTAACCTTCTAACGCCAAATACATCTCATTTGGAAAAAATAGTGATAGATTCTGATAGGAATAATAAAATAAGACTGACTTAGCGTTGATCAAATTTTGGAAATAAATGTAATGTATATAAAGGAAGTAAAACGCAAAAAATTATATGTAAGTAGAGATTAAGTAGAGTAAGGCGGTTGGGTTGCAGGCGGTCACAATACAATCTCTGTCCCAATTTCAGAGTTATCAGTGAAGTCAAATATTCAAATCAAACGAGCATACGGGTGCTGTAGATAACCAAAACTGATGTGCTATATTGGTCTTCTTAAGAAATGCTACAACGATACTTAATAATATCTTATCCCTTAAACTATTTCTATAGTTTAAAAAAGCTATAAGCTAGATAACGTTTCTTTACAAAAATTACATCTCAAAGTAAGATGAGACTTGTTCTTTGAGTAGTGTCTTGCTGAATTTTTAACCTACTTAAAGATTCTAGAGTTACTTTGCTAAGGCTTCAATAACTAGTCTTGTTTGAAACTCAACTCAAGGTTTCGTGTTAAATATAGGGATTTATTACATTGTAGATGTGTAACATACAAAATGACTATTTTGCTGTAATCGCGACAAATATTTGAAAGGCGTAATATATGTTTTTGTTTTTATAATTGCCGCACTTGAATAAATTTATAAAGTGTTTAGAACTTGAATATAATAAACATTCATATTTACATTACTAATACATATATGCCAAATTAACATCATGCGAAAATAGGCTTTAGCTTACAACATATTGCTTTGATAAATATATTAACCATTATATTAGCGAAAATGCCTTGTAGCTTTGCTAACTTAGAAGCCTTAGCACGTACAGGTTACTCAGAAACCTTCTGGAATTAGACACAGCGCACAAGTACTTGTATCAAGATTTTGCTCTCCAAGATTTCCAACATAATTTATGCTGCAAGTTTCAATCTAGTTTAAGTTTGGAGCTAGCGCCTTGCAAGTAATTTATTGTAGTCCGGTTAGTAATGTCACTTAGCAAATTTCAACAGTATCTGAAATCAGCAGAACTATCTACTTCCATAGACAGACACGCAGTTGTTATGCGTTATACTACAAGCATTATCTATATGAAACATGCTAGTGCACGTTTTACACAATCACTCGATGCCCTATAATTGAAGAAAAAAGAAGAAAGAACCATAAAACAGATTATTAATAACAATTAAAAAAATTACCTTCAACATAATACAAAGTGCATAAAATTAATTATAACAAAGAATGGACAAGATATGAAGCTGAAATGAGTAACAGCGATTGTTCTCATTTCCCTTAATTAAGTGTTACTTCAAGATTGCTCAAGCGGGAGAGATGTGCCGTAATTCTGAGATACTTATCTTTTCACAACGTCGGCAAACAGAGACCGTTTTACTTTGAAATTGGTTTCATACATACAAATATTTACGAAATGTTTTTCTTTTGGACGATAATTTATCACGATATGTAATAAGTCAATACAGTGAGCTTAATAAAGTATAACTTAAAAGAGTAGTAGTAGTAAAGTAATAGTACTTTTCTTCAAGGAAGAAACATTAAATAATTGAAAATATATTTATAGAAGGTAATCAAGAACACTTGAAGAATTGAAATAAAATATCATTAAGTATTACATATTTATTTGCACACGGTTCTTAGAAAAACATGACAAGCTGTAGGATAGTAAGTATAAGGATGCAGTATAACTTGACACGTGCAACATAGTACCTATTACATTAGTAAATGAAAATGAATTAACACACAGCAAGACAAATAAAATTAATAGCGTGTATTGACGCTACAAGCTGATACTTAGTAATGTAATAACATATTAGATTACTTTTCTCAATGGCAATATTTTAAAAGCAAAGGTGTTTGTTGACTTGGAAAAAGCAGCTGAAGTTACAGTTAATTTAATAAATGGTATCAATATATGTATGTATAAAATGTATTGTATCAGTTTATGTGTAGTATATAGTTGAACAACGAGAAACAATTAGCATAATCGACGCTTATATACGTTTATCGAAGAATGCTGAATGACATGTTGGCTTTAAAAACGTTTAATTAAATAAAACATGGGCATTCTAATGAATCTATAAATTACTAACGATTTATGGTAATACTAATACATAGTGTCTATTAAAGTGACTAGTGTGTCTAGTAAAGGCAATCTTACAGGGGAAACCGCGCGAATTGTTCAAACATCTAGCTATATACGTTGATTTACGTTTTTTATAGTACTTTTTGTGCAAGCTAAGGCAAATCGAGAGACAAGTACTGATGGATGGAGCTTGTAAAAAAAGAGAAGCAAGTTATAAAGTTTCAAGAAAACATGTTATATCAAGTGATATTATTTGTGTATAAAAGAAAATTTTGCAAAGATTGCGTTGGTGATTACAAAAATTTCTTTTTTAATCTCCGATAATATTATCTGATTGACTGGATAATTTAAACGGTCACAGAGGAGAAATTTATTAATTGGTACTAGACTAAAAATATAATACTCGTGCTTAACTCGGATCTCTGAATATCTCAGATTACAGTCGGCCCTACGGGGAACCTAAGTATAAGCTCATAAATTTGGCGTGTATTTTCCTAGAATTCTGACTTGTGAAGGCCAGACGCAGTCGGTACAGTAGAAGCAAAAAGAGTTTCTGTTCGAATTTAATACCTAGGTATTGTGATTAAGAAATATTATTCGAATAATCGTTCGTTCATTTCACTTGCGAGCGTAAGTCTTCCAAAATAATTTGGAACACAATCTGAGGGTTCCTTAGTAAACAATACATTGATAGATAGATTTGTTACTACTAATGGTAAAGTGAGTCAGGAGTCCATAAGTTCTAACTGCGTCACACTCGTGTTAAACTATTCTAGTCACGTGGCGCTAGTAATACTCAAATGATGAATCTACACTTCACGCAAAAAATCGAGGAAAATTGGTGCGAAAATAGTAAGTCTTTAAATAAAAATGATTCGTTGTCATGATTATATTTCCAATATATTCCAAAACATGCTATAGTTATAATCGTTTTATTTTCATTATAAATTCACTTTTGTTTACCTATCTTATTTACGGAATCCATATCTCTCAGTAAGATAATTTGATAAAAAATGAATTCGTGAACATGTTTATTTAATGTATCTACGTTTCTATCTTGTGTGTGTATAAAAATAAATAATAATTTACAACTAAATAATCAACCAAAGATAAATAAAGTAGTATTATAACAGTAACATTTTGTGACTGCTTCCATGAATAACGAGATAAAATAGAGATATGGAAAGTGATTGAAAATGTACTAGGTTCTTATTGTTTATGAAATGCTGTTAATTATTCATTAAAATTATATTTTTCTATAAGTGTATAATCATGAAAAGGAATCCCTAGAACGCATGTAATACAATGTAAAATTGGCTGGACAGGTGAAGTAAAAGAAAATAAATACTATTAACGTTATAATAAGAAACTAATGACTGCAATGGTAATATTTGTATTAATATAATTGTCTATCTAATGCTGTGTAATAATTTGTAGTATAAAAATAACAAACCCTTCTTAATATAAGTTAACGCTTGACGTCAACCCCACGTGATGGTAAGTGAATAAGTCTTAAGATAGTGAACGAATTAACTTAGGAAAATTTTATTCACTTTCCTCTTGAAGATTCCCATATCGTAAGTGGCCGGGAACACCGAAAGAGGCAAAAACACATGCATGAAATCATCGTGTACGAATTCACTTTCCACAAGCTACTTCAAATTCTTGACCTACATTTAGGGCTTAGTGATAAAAACGTTTGTTCATATTGCAGTACAAGCGCGATTACGAATAGTAGAGAAATTAGATAATTTGATGTTTAAGAGACAGTGAATGAAGGATCGGCGCGATAAGCAGCTTACAGTACGAGTGGCGCATCTTGCGTAACTTTCATTACGATATAGCGACGCCTTATCAAATTTTTCAGTCATAATAGTAACTGACCTACCCGTACACTGACATTTCGCTAAAAATACACAGTGGAATCAAGCGTGCGCTTTCGTTCACGATCGTTCAGTTTTAGTAATAGAGTTGTATGTATGTGTTTACGTCGCGTGCGTCGAATACAGAGTAGCTATTAGCTGCCAGCGGGAAACCGTTCGCTGTGTGCGTTACCCACACAGTCCCATGCGCCCTACTCCGGATGCGAGCGCAGATTTGTAAGCCTGTGAATGTGCTAGTACTAGACCAAATTGATAGAACTATGCGTGATCTACACAGCTCATTGCATGACTGTGTGCGCAGCTCACGTGTGTGAGTTATTGTTTAGGAGCCTTGAAGCCTTTAAGTTATTTTACAACTTGTTAGCGATCGAATTGCCTATAAAATTGAGTACAATCAGAATTTATGCGTAAATAGAAAATTTTATGACCACGGTCAGCAATTAATTTATTGACGTTGTCAAGGTTTAAAGTTGACATAGAAGTTATTGATGCAAGTATGTGTAAGAACAGAACATAAAGATAAATTATTTTAGTCGACGTGTGAATGGTAACAACAATATAATGATAATATGTAGTGATTGATATATGTCAGAAGTCAAGTACATTTTTAATAAGTGTGAAAAGATTAGGTATGTTTATTTTAAGATTTCATTTGTAATAGTACCAAATGTAATAAAATTGATTCGCGGGTCAGATAAGTCACTGTAGGAAGGGTAACGTCGTAATAAAATTAATAGCCCAAAACGTGACCTTTTAAAATTATTAAGGACATTAAAATGACTCTGTGAAAACATAAATTTGACACCTTTTCAATTTTATTGACTCGATGGCCTTAAGAAAGTGTGTATATCAATTTCGGTACGAAAGCGGAAGACGTTAGATCACACGGAGCAGGTATTGAGGCGGTATTGAGAAGCGAAGGTGAACCGGTAGGATTTAGATTTGTTAAGGATGCGTGAACCCTAATTGTATTGGAGTGCCTTTGTGTGCGTGAACGTTTGAAAATGGTACCCGAAGTGCTCGGTGCGTGTGTGAGTGTTGCGTGCGCGCATACTAGCCGAGCCGATAACAATAAACTATTTCCGAAGTGACCTAGTTCGAACGTCCTTCAGTAATTTGTGCCGCCAGGAATAAGAAAGGGCTGGAAGTAAATTTGACAGCGGCGATATTAAAATTTTATTGTCCATACACAATGGAACGCTTGTACCGATGAGTTAACTGCCGGTTATTGTTAGTTTTTTTATGAAACTTGTAAAATAGCGAGGCCTTTATGACCTTCGATTGGGTTCAGGATGCTGCAGAATACTCGTCAGGTAGGGTTGTACCCCAATAAAATGAAAAAGTCCGACCTTTTGTATTACTACATGTTTTAGGAGATAAGGAGTGGTATTTGGAAGTAATCAAGAACCAGTACAAATTAACCTTGTTTCGGATTAACTCGTGGAATTTATTTTTATAACTGAATAAAGATTTATGATTTAGATTACTATATGAATATCGTATCAGTTTGATTTCGACATTTTAATAAATCATTTTTTTTGGTGATATCACTTCAATCAACTTGAAGTTTTGATAAAATTAACCTGAAGTTTTAATGCTGTTTGTTGGGTACATTATTTATTTTGTCACGTAAATAATAATTAATATTGACGTATTTATGACTTTATGGCTAAAGCACTATTATTAGTACTAGTACTACTTCGGTAAATACCATTTTGGTATTATGGTATTGTCTACCATTATGGTATTTACCTATCTCTTACTGACATTAGCTTCTATTGTAAAATTTGGCATTGTTTATTTTGATATTGATGCAATTCAAGTGTTATTGTGTTATTTGTTTACTTAATTTATGTGATACACATATTTATTATTTAGTCATATTTTACAATTGATCCAGTAGGTTGTCCATGCCATCCGCGATAAGAGTTTTTATTCCGTTTTCAGTTATCACTGGCGATTACATTGTTTGTACGATCGGATCATCAACTAATTTGAATATACTAATTACGAACATTTTCCCTATTGAAAACCGAACATCTAAATCAAGTTATTTGAAATTTTAATCATATACCTGCCTAAATGTTTGTATGTCATTGAAAACTGAGTATACTTTACTGATAGTGGACGTCTAATTGAATTGAAACTTGTTAAGTGTGTTAATAGACGCTGACCATCACTATCAGCGGCGAACAGTCGGGGAACATTAAAAGGTGATTTAGGTACGATCACTGCATGTGAAGATGTCACAGCTCTTATTTATGCAAATAGCCACTGACATTCTTGAACTAGAATGGCCGACATTTTGAAGGCGATAAACAAAATTTTGTTATGAATTGTTTGATGTAAATGTTGCGTAAATTAACGCTAGCTTAAATTCTGAATGGCGTTGATATTTAAGTTATTCATAATGACAAGTTTTATTAAATATATTCACCAACTGAATCCTTTTTAACAGGAGTTCCATACGAACTTAAAAGACTCAAAATTATTGCTAAAGTAAAACTTGTAGCTGATTCAGTATGTTATGCGCAATGAAACTAAGTAGTAAACGAAGTAAACATATTATACGTTAACAGTACAAAACAAAGTTATAATATTACATGGAAGTGTTATAAACACAGTTTCACAACGATGTTCATAGACGGATACATTGGATCCTCTGATAACATTTTTAATTCAGTTCAATGTCAAACTGGCTAGTATGAAGAAATTCTTCATCTGATATTAACGAGTAGGCATGTATCAGTTCCGCGTTTTAATATCGGTGTCTTGTTTAATTTTGGTTGTTATTCATTCGTTGAAGATAAATAATCTGTAATATAAAGCGGTTAAGTAAATTTAGTTAAAGAGGAAAATAATATTTTTGTATAAGCATTTTATAGTAAGCAATATAGAAATGCGTCAGCGCAATGTAAATAGACATTCGTTTTACATTTTATTAGTTTAGTCGGCAAGTTTTGACTAAGGTGCCGCGGTCGGCGTTTATTTGAGAAGTTTTGTCAGTAATAAACTACTGACTATAAGGCCACTATTCTAAATTCAAAAGGTAGTTATCACAAACAAAAGGAATAAAGTCCTCCAAATTACCCAAGCAAGTCCTTATAAGGACGGTCAAAATAATCGCGTCTGTCATGAAGCAGTAAAAGTGTAATTCGAGCGGATCGACGATTTAGTTCGTCAACTAATTTAGTATTTCCGAGAATATGTCTGTTTACGCCGACTGTGCAAGGAGCAAATGCCGATTGCGACATGGCTCTCAGCATTCGCCTCTTGCATTTAGGATTTTAGAAATGTTTGTGTTTCAACGCTGTAAACCTAGTTTCTTTGAGAGCCGTGAGCAAAGTGTTCGCTTCTTCAGTTTTGCTGATTACGTACATATTTTACTGGCACATTACATTTTCTTGCATATGCAAATATTGTCCTTAATTTATTGATATTTAACTCTTGAGTTGTCACTTCTTCAAATATTGAATTCTACGTAGAGTCTAACATAGTTCTGAGTTTGAGTGAACGGTTGAATTTAAGTTAGTTCATTTATTTAAATTTAAATTATAGTGGATGTAATAGTGCCTCCGACTCAATAATGGTCCAATACAGCACGGGACTCTCCTCATTACTGAGGAGGAATGGAACATACTTCACCACGCTGCTCCATTGCCTATTGGTGGACGTAACATAATACGATCTTGTATTTAATTTGATATCCTTGTATTCAGTGTAAATATTTTATCGTTTTTTATGATTGAGAAACCTAGAAATTAATGCTTAAATTTATGCGTAGCTGGATTTTTTTGGATTAGGCAATATTAAATCGGAATTTTGCATTATTTAACCTTGTTGTGAAATAACCTGTTGAATAGAAATTGTTGTTCTAAAATATTTAGATGCCACATCATTATAGATATTCCGTTCTACTTATTTTTGCTTTTCGCTGCCAGTTTCTTAAATAAGTCGGTGCCAGTTTCTGAAGTTGATGCCAACAAAGGTACCTTCTTAAGCAGTTTCCCTCGTCAAATTATTTTATCCCTTTTGTAGGCGGTTTTCCTTTTTTGTCAAAAGATTTTTATTCTGCTACTGTTCCAGCGAAGGGTAGTTGTATAGACAATATATCTACGTATAAATTAGAAAGCGTAGCAAGCTAGTTACGTTGATAAACTTGATATTGATTTGTATCCGTCATCTGACACTGTGTTACTCGTTCGACGGCTTTTAATATGTAATTATGCTAATTGAAAACAGGTTTGCAATTTCTCTTTCTTCATTGACAACGTTGTTTATTCATTTAACTGCATAATACCTTTAGATTGTCTTAGAAGGTCAAACTCGTAAGGATAACAACAGGCTAACTGGCTAGGTTTCTTTAAAATTGAAGATTATTTGCTTTAATATCGATATGGACTTTTTATGAGAGATTTTTTTAAGCAACACGTAATATTGTAATTTCGTGACAAAAATTCGCACTATAAAGCAGAAATTTGTCTTTGGGCTAGTTGGTTAGCCGCAATTATAGTTATTCATATCACTAGGGGTCACAAAGCAATCCATCACATACCATTTAGTGCCATATATACCAATGCCATAGGTATACTAAATTCAAGACAATTCTTAATTTTAATGTAACTATTTTATTATTCCTCCTCTCTTCGTTCTAGACTTTTTGATGTTTACCACTTACACATAGCAAGACTGTTGTCTGCTACTTGTATGAAAACATCATAAATTAAAGGTATAACCGTTTACATATCTAAAGGAACAATCATTATATACCATACTAAAATAAAGTCAGAATACAAAACAATACAATTATTTCCTTCTGATATGTACATAATCGCATTTTGCAGGATATGAATCTTACAGCGTAATTACGTGAGATCTAGGTTTCTGAAATAATTAAATATTATAGGTACGCCGTCTGTGCATAGTTTTGTGAAATAAATACATAGCAAATATATTGAGTACTTATTACCCGCATGAAGAATAACTACAGTTTTTTACAGGCTTCCTGAACAATTGTTATTGTTACTTATTAATTTATTTCAGTTACAATATGGTTGTGTTTACCTTGATTTATAGGTTTTAGAAATTATTTGTTTTTCTCTAAATTAGACAAATATTTATTGATTGCTAAAATAAAAAACGAAGCGATATTTATAAGTGGGTAATTTAAATTTATGGAAAATCTCTCTAAATTCGAGTATCGAGTTCAAGTGCGTTAAAATGACAAATTTAATAGTAATTTATTTATAAGTTACATACTGCTACTTTTGGATGCGGCCTACTTGTATGGATTGTCGCAAATAGATTAAATAAACGTAAATATGCACCTAATTAGTTTATTTGGGCTGTGTAGTGAAACGCGGACCCTCGACACGTGGAATCGATAATGTTTTGGATCACTCGGTCAGCCAGTAATTGTGTGTATAATTATCATACCGCGTTTTGGGAAATGGATCATTTGATAATTTTATTTATAATGATAACGTACGTTTGGATGGTATAAACGAATGGACCGTTGTTTATACTTCTTTGAATAGGTTCATGATTTGTAAGAATTTTCATACTGAAATTGTATTTGTTTTGCATTATGACTAGGTATTCTTATATCTAAATACATATATATAACTCAAAGGTGACTGACTGACATAATGATCTATCAATGCACAGCCCAAACCACTGGACGCATCGGGCTGAAATTTGGCATGTAGGTAGATGTTATAACGTAGGCATCCGGTAAGAAAGGATTTTGATCAATTTTACCTCCAAGGGGACAAAATAGGGGATGACAGTTTCTTAACGCGAGCGAAGACACGGGCAAAAGCTAGAAATATATTATGATAGTTTCGTTAGATATGTAATGGTTTATTTATATGTTTAATTTATGGTTTTTTTATGTAAATATAACGCCCAGCTGTGTAGAGGTAAGTGGTTAACCTGCTGTAGATATTAGTCAAGACAAATGAGCCAAAAAGAACAAAGAAGAAATATAAAATAAAGTAAAAACCTAAATATTTTTTAATTTGCCACGAGTTTCATAGATAAACAGCATAAGCAATGCCATTGACTTAGTATGGTTAATAAAAGAAAAATATTTGTCCATAAAAAACGGTAGAAATAAAAAAACCTAACTAATATTTTTCGAAAAAGTGTTCAAAACTAAATTTAATGTATATAATTAAGTAATATGTTGCAAAATGGTTTTTTAAACAAAAAACACTTAAAAATAACGTTTTAAAATTCCGTTTAATATTAGGTAATTTCGAAAAGGTTCATTTTAAAAATAAACAGATATTGTTGTTTTTAAGAAATCTTATTATGGAAATTACCGTTGGGTGTTAAAGTTGTGTTTTTCTTAACAATCAACATTCCAATGACATCAAATCATGTTGGAATCTTTTACTGTTTAGTAGGACAAGTATTCCTCTAAATAGTAGAGACAGAAGGAAGTTGTCTTATAAGATGCCTTATTAGTAGGAGAAGAAACAGCAAAAGAAACTCCTCAACAAAACTTACACAAATTACAGTTACAAAAACATTAAACAACATTACAATTATTAACTTAATTAGAACTGGCTGTGGCTGTTTATTTCCATGAGTCTTTATGATTAATCTATCTATCTATCCTCCTGTGGACGTCCACTGCTGGACATAGGTCTCTCCTAATTTTGTCTCTTATCATTAATATTTTGTCTGTAAGTAGTGTTTTGACATTTCAACAGGGTGTATTAGAGTGTTTAGGAGCTAGTAATATCTTATTCAGGATGAATAAATTAAAAGCATGGATTGTTGTATATTTTCCTTTGTAAAAAAGATTAAAAGTTACAGTGGGAATAAAAATCAGTAATAAAATTAATTTGTGAAAAGTGTAGACTTTGTTTGGGAAATACCAGTATAAAGATGATGCAGAATATATAGATATGATTAAATGTTGTTGTCTGATGATAAATACAAAGCTAGACCGAATAAATTGTATACATAATTATTATACTACTTAATACACTGTAGTACGGTGATTCTTAACTTTCTTATCAAAGTAGTAGCTACCATGTTATCATAAATAATTTGATAATCACATCAATGAAGGCTATTTGATATTAAAATTACTTCAAATGTGAAATCCATTCTCCTTGATATATTGACGTTATTTCATCACATTGAGGAGAATCGAATATCAAGGTTAAGAAATTTCATTGAGCTAACTTCATCATTTTAATAGTATGAGAATTTTAAAGTTTTATACTTTTGGAAAAAGGTCAAGCGGAAAATTTGCATATGAATAAATGGCTTTTAAAACGATTTTTAGTTTAATTTACAACCAGTTTTGACCGTTAAATGTTATGAAAAGTAAAGAATTATAAGAATATACGCTTACAAAAAATTCAGTTAGAAGATATATATTTTTATATATAAAAGGTACCATCGGAAAAAGATGTCCGTTCATCTATTTATCAAAGGTGGAGATTTGTTGGTCATTTATTATCGGTTTTTTACTCAAAGGGCGTCAATATATAGAATAAGTTCTAATTTTCAGCCAAATGCCTAGTTTCCTATTCTTATGATACCTAAACTAAGATTACGTCGGGCTAAAAAAAATACGCAGTTTTTTTTAATCTTTGCTAAAAATTTTGTTATGTTCTTCAATTATATAAAAGCTCATTTTGAATTGAATAGTATAAATGTATAAAATTTTGCACTATCTAATTCATGAGTCGGATAATTTGGAACTAATCGGACGCGGACAGTCATATTCAATCTAAATAGGTAATGTTAAAAGGATGAATAACGCGGCGAGACTAAAATCCGTCAAAAATTGAGTTTATTTTAAGATTGAATATAGTTGCAATCAATTTAAACCGATTTGAACACCTGCTTCAAGACAAAGATTGACCGATGAAATGACAACCCCAGAATTTCTAACCGACCTTAAACTTCAGCCAACGGTGCCAAACATCAGCCTAATGGTTATAAAGAAGACATATTACAAGCCTACAGTCATCATATATCACTCACGAATTATTCAGTATCAAAATATAAGAATCAGACTGACATTATATAAAACTTAATATCGCCATAACTTTATATTGCACATTATTATAACTTATTAAGGTTGGATAGTCAATGCGTCTTGAAATCATTTTACTTACAAACCTTTTTTAATTTAATAATATAATTTAATTTATTAAAGTAATCTATCCATGCCTTATTTATACTTAATAATTTATACTTAAGTGTCATTTGTTCTTTTTATTATCTAGGATATACTCAAATGGTATAAAGAAAAACTGCAGTCTAAACTATTTTTAAAATAGGCCAAACAATACCTCTCATTTTAGTAAAACCTCCTAAAAATTGTGTTAAATTTAAGTTGTACGGTAGTATTACGTATTATATTTGTGTTCTAAATATAAAATCGGTTTAAATAACTTATAAACCACTGAAAATAACATTAAGACCACGATCACCAATATGCCAATAAAAAAGGCAATGTTTTGTTGCAGAGTCAATTAAATTATAATTTCCATTGAGATTTTAAATCTCGAAAATTGGAGAATTGTCTAAACGATTTAAAAGTCATTCTCTGATTTTACATTAAGGCATTAACACTATTAACGATCCGAAATTATTTTATGGGACTATTATTATTTAAAGTTGGTCAATTGGCGATATATAAAGACGATAGTAACTATCACTAACGCGTTGACAACCAAAAAAAGTGGTAAAAATCGTCATGAAAATATTCGAGACATTTCTAAAATTATTTGTTCAACAAACAAACGCTTTATCACCGATATCAAAGTTATCATAAGGAGTGTTAAAAATAATCTTTGCAAGAAAGTTAGTAATAGTTTTAGCGATGATTCATATGTTTGTAATAAAATATATTTGTTATGAAAAACATATTTTTGGATGAACATGAAAAGAACTCAATACAAACGAGTCTTTTTTTAGCAAATGTAATAATGAATCAAAGGTAAATATGATACAAAAATGGCTGCTTATAATACAAGGTATAAAGGAGGTAAAATATACATATAATTTATTTCTAACAATAACAGCAAAGTTTATTCAAAAGATAAAAATACATAAGTTGTAATAAAAAGAGATCAAAACTAAAATATTATATCGAACAGAGTTTAATAGTTGAACGATAAATAGGTACTTATATATTGACATTTTACGGTAAATTAATCGTTATTTGACTTCAATACACCTCAATTTCTTATTATTTCCACTCACTATCAATTGTCAAAAAATGTGAAATGTGTATAATAATAGCATTCAAATAATTAACATAGAAAATTATGCCATGTCATTTAAGATGTTAATTTTGTTACAAAATATTTGTGAATCTATCATATCTCAATATTGGATTATTTATATTCAAGGCACAAGTGAATTTTTCTTTAATACCACATTTATATTCAGCGACCGCTTGAAATTTAAAATAATATGTTTTCGTAATTGTAGATATTAATTGTACATTTTTTATTACAGAACTAGTGTCGCATGTATCTTTACATTTAAGTTAATATTCGCACTTTCCACTAAATTATTCTCGTGGGCACTAAGCAACTTTAATAAATGATTTATATAAGCAGCTATAACATAATTTAACTTAAAATGTAGGTCAGTCGTTCATTTTCATGCCGATATCATTTAATAATATCAGTGGTACAATTCGTTGGTAAGCGTATCTACTCGTAATTTCGCGTGTCAATTGCGCGCGAAACTGTACGTGGAAAACTGCCGCGGGCGCATTTCATGCGCTGAGCTCAGTCGATTTCGCAAACCACCATCTAATGTGAACCTATTAACCTCTCCACCGAGCGGCTCAGAGTCGAAGGCGAGAGGCGGATGAAGCGACGAATAGTGCGTTCATTAGACACAAGGTTGTGCCGACCGTCCGGGCCGACAGTACCACCCACTCCTGCGACAACACCAAAATCAAAAGTAAACAAAACTATAGCTCACCTTGCCAACTGTAGTGCACTTCTACTCGCAATCTCATTGTATAAATTCAGAAGAAGGTTACTGTCGAACATATTAGCACTGCATCACAGCCATTTCTCTCACAAAAACTTACGATACGAAAACAACAACAATCCGAAGCACCAGCGATCACAGGATTATCACAACGTCCGATCCTAGGCACGTCCGTGCGCGAGCGACGTCAATTCAAACTGGCCCGGTCAAAATGACGAAAGTGAAAACATCGCACGCACAGAAAAAAAGGTTGGCGGCGGGGTACAGTCCTTGCAGGCCACCTCTCGCGCCGGCTCCAGTGACACAGTAACTGCGCGGCGCGCGCATCGTCCGACGCCTATATAACGAAACGATCGCAGGCTCGAACCTCAAACGCAGCCGGACGGCACAAAAAGAAGATGGGCTCGCAACGGTAGCTAGGAAAGAATGAGCACAAAGAATAGCGACACGTGGGCGCGTGTGCGTGCACGTGCAAGTGTCGGTGTGCGCAGAGATAGGCGGTCGCAGGAAACTCCGTTCTCTTCCACTAGGAAAGACCTTGGAGTTGCAATGTGTACCGCCGTCGCCTACGCCGCTGTTACCTACTTGACGGTACTTATTAAACGATGATTCCATTTATATTCCCGCTGGTTGCGGTGAGTGATATTCGCTGCGAAGAAAATCCTACTGGAAAATGTGGCGTATATAATCGAATCGTGACTCAAAAATAATTGAATGTTTGATAACTGATTTTAAAGGAATTGTAACGATTTCAGCGAGAGATATATGTACATATAAACATATATAATATTTGAAGAAAGGAAATCTTTTGGATTTATTTACATTTCTATGTAAACGTAGATATCCAACTATTCACTTGCACAATCTTATTTATCTTTCACCGAATTTGTTAATCGAAAAGTTTTAATATTTTTATGACATAATTTCACCCTTATTGCTAATTATACAAATATATTTCCCCCAGTGGAAAATGGGGAAGATGGGTGAC
>DWJN01001762.1:0-16970 GCA_018248895.1 Carystus phorcus
CGAATTACGGGTCTGACTGTCGATATGTTATTACAGCGTGCGCAATAATTTCCAAATTGCGATTTTGTATCCTCAGTTTAAAAAACTATGAAGTGTTCTGTTAGGTTGCCATTATTTGAAAATTCATTATTTTAATGCAAGTGTGCTTTCAGTGGAAATTCGACCTCAATTATTGAAATTTGGAGGAAAATATTTTCGCCTACTTTTTACTCTTAAGTCTATATTCGTCAATGTATATCTAGGACCTTTTCCGATGGACTTACAAATAACATTTTTCGTTGATGAAACTAAATCTTGTTAATAGCTATCAAACAAATAGATGATCAATAAAGAAAACAATAGTCCTGAACTGCATTTTCTTGAAATATTTGTATGATTTGAATTAACTAGAAGTTTAGATGTGTTTGGTAATTATAACACAAGAAGAACTTGTACAAGGTCTTGGCACAATAGATTTCTTTTGAAAGTCACAGTACAAAGGGAAATTACGCCCTCCTCATAGTGACTCAACGCAAAGCTATGAGCTAATGCTTTAATGGTTTTTAGGATTTATGCCAAATTACCTACTAGTCTACTGCGTACATGTGTTTAAATGTTTTTTTTGTATCAAAAATATAGGATTCAACAGATTTTACCTTATACATTTTGTATCTATATATTTCTATTCACAATTCCATTAAAACATATAAAAAAACTCATAAAAATCAGTCCATACGTTTATCAGGAATCAGTAACACAAACACGTGCAAAATATAATATAAGGATATTATTATGTTATTACGAATTTAAATAATGTCTCTTGATCAGAAGCTATGGCTGATTAACATTATTTAATAGAAGGCAAAGAACATACAAAAAAAAATATTTCAATTCTGATATGTATTTGCCTTAAAAATTCAAATTACAAATTCATTGTTTCAATAACCCGCCAAAACGTTACTATGAGAAATATGACGTCTTAATGCTTTGGTGACGATATTTAATTGTGGAATTCAAAATAAAGCAATCTCGGCGAAGTAACGTTCACCGCTAAATTACGTCATCGTAGACCGGACGCAATCCGGAACGTTTTGTGTCACATGACCGACGTGTAAGAATGTGTATTATTAACTATGGATTTTCGAATAAAGTAATAGTTATTTTTAAGTGATTTATCTACAGAATATTTTTATAATTCATAATGTCTAGTAATGTCTATACCAAACACTTTATTTTTAATACCGTCAAATACCCAATTGCAAAATACTTATATGTAAACTTTCCTTATAATCGGATATATGTATAATATAATATATTACGATCACGTTTATGAACATCAGTCGGACGATCTAATTCAAGTTGGTGAAAACTCGGAGATCATTTCCCTTGACGACATTCCTTTTTATTTTATGGTCCCCTATAACAAGTTATAACTGAATCGGCCAACTTTTTGCCCGCTCTCGTCAAATTGACACCGCTGTCTGACTACGTTCTAAACTTGTTCCATTAGAAGAAGCAAATGTTCAAGGAAAAAGGCGATGGAAAGCTGTAAATAGGAGGCGCTACTGGAGTCTGAGACAGACGACTAGTACATTCTGTTGAAATCTTCAAAACTGAAGAGTACATAATTATAGTAATTGTTGAAGAGACAATGTTCCACTGTGGGAATAGTGTCTGAAATTTAATATACCTAATATAAGTTTATGAAAAATAAGATGAAACGTGAAAAAGAATACAAATTTAAAATATGATTTGTAACAGTAACATTATTAATTAAAGAAAATAAAAGGCAATTTAAAATAAAACTATTTACGTTGTAAATGAGAACCCAAATATCTAACAAAGATATAGTGATGATTTTATATTTTTTTTATAATCATGTGAAATATGTAACGATTAAAATGCGATTTAAATAAGTTGTGCCAAAAATAATCCAATCAAGATCATTCCTAATGAAAGTCGTAAAACATACCGCGCTGTGAAAAACTATAGTGACGTCATCTAGTAACAAAGTTTGACACACGACTTTCCCCACAGTTGAACAACCTTTTTTTCTAGTGGGGAAATTTCCTAAAGATACCAGATGGGTAATGTGGAATTTTTACCCACTAAAACCCCCTGAAATCCTTAAAAAGGGACTAAAGCGTAAGGGGAGGGGCGTAACACATGCAATTGTTGAACATCTGCATCTTATTTTGTATGCTCCGCGCTAAATTGCATTTTTAATTTGCCTGGATACGTCGTAAAAGTCATTGTCTGCCTATGCATTTGCTTCATTCCAAAACGTTTTCATTAGTGCAGCTATTCAATCGTGAACGCTATTTCAGGATCAAACCAATACGACTTGCATTATATGCCTACGATCGGTGGCCGAGTGAGTCGGGATAATAAGAACAGCGTGAATGTTTCTTGCAAAAAGACAATGAACTTTTATTGTTTGGACGGATTAAATTCATACAAAACGGTGAAGTCAGCATCTGAGGATTTCATTAGACAAGGAAATAGCATTCTTCTGTCGGTGCGGCACAATTTCCACGGATTCATTCAACGGGGCTATCAGCGGAGACGCAGGCTTCTGGCTCACGGACTGACTCAATTCAATAACGAGTCACATCCACTGGTTTTTTCAAAGTACAGAAGATAGCGAGTCAAAATGAAGAAACTATTTTTTTTCGGAGTAAATTATTTTCAGTGGATTTCCTTGAATACTATATTTTATGTTACTAGTGGTCAAAGGATCACACGAATTATATAATAGCAAGTCACCGTAGCCCATGGATATAAGTAACACCAAACAAAGAAGAAGAAGAAGAGAAAAAGAAGAACTATAAATAATAATGACCTTATTAATTACCTAATGAAAAGTATAAACCAAATTTATTAATACTTTATTTATTTTAAACATGTGACCAAACAGAATTTATTTCGCGTGACCAGTTGCACCCTAATTAAATTTTCTGTAACTGTAAATAAAAAAGGTACAGAGCTTTGTGTGAATATTCCAGTATTTAATAATAAAAACACGGAGGAAGTCAAAATTCAAAATGATTCATTCATGTTAAATCTTTGGTTAGTCCAGCTGCATTTCACCGATTCAGAAGATATAATTAATAGATAGCGCATATCACCTCCGTATTTGTACCGAAATGTTCGATCACGTCATCCTGATAAAACCTGACATTCGGTGCAAACAATGCCGCGATAATACGATAAGAATGTATTGGAAAAAAATATTTGTTACACATAAAATCAGACTATACCTACCTATATTTCATAAAGATTGATTTATTATTTCCTGTCGTACGCATTTTTATTGTCGGTTAAGTACATAAAAAGATAAGGTTATAAATATCCTGCAACATTATTTACTTAATATATTACAACAGAACAATAAATAAATAATATCGTTTAAAAGAATTTTCACCACCACCATTTTACTCTGATTTATTTTCTACTTCCCATTTTAAATCATATTTTATTTTGCCCGCTTCGAAAGTTCTGTTCAACAAAAGAACTTTTCATTTTTGTTTGGTTTTCGAATTTATTCCGCTGCGCTCGCCGTTTGCATCCTGCAGGTCAAGTGGTCATGGACTATACAATGGCGAGCCATTGTTTCTCAAGTCCACTGCCTTTGACTGCTTTGGCTTGCGTAACTTAATAACTATCGTAAAGACAATAACCCTAGTAATCAACGGGATTTTCAACGGTAGGTTTAAAGTTTCTTTCTATATCGTTGTTTATATACAATAAAATAACTGCTAGCCTCGCTACCTACGCCTTTGTTACCAAGTCGAAAAAATGTTTAACGGGTTTTTAAATTAACATATCTCGTTATCTTGTGAACCGATTGAAATAAGCTACATTTCAACCTAAGTTTACTACCATAAACCTATAAATGGCGTCCAAATCCCGTTAATATGTTTATTGGGTTAATACATTTCCTCAACAATGTTTTGTGCCTTACGTTATCTTTAATTACAATGTTATTATACGAATAGATGTTTGCTTCATCATTGTTTGTAGTAATGAAGCACAGCATAGTTCAATCGCAAATGTACTACTTTACAAGACATTACTGGATAATTTAGTAATTAATAGGATGAATTTTATCATTTTACTCTTAATCCACCGCTTTTGTAGAACTGAGTTGTTAATTATTTCTATAGAATTGGAGCAGAACCTCAACAACCAAACTCACAATTTATTATGACTAATTCCTTTATTTCATCAACAAAATGACTGCATGGATATTATGGCTTGCTTGTGCTACCTCCTCGCTTAAGTCCGTCGCCAAATGACGTGGGCGTAGAAAAATTAAAGCTTATTTTTGATTACGCATACAAATACATAGGCGCCTTCATGTTTTCGCTAGGACCATTACATTCGGTTGACATGTCGGCTTCTGTGCTTTTGCAATATGAGTCGCCTATTACTTGAGCCGAAGACCTAGCTCCAACATCTCCCGACTCAATTATTTCCTTTGTGTGGCACTGTGGGACTATAGCTTCAGAACTTCATTGATTAAAACAGAGTGTAAATGCCTCCGTCCGACGCGAACGCCTCCGTTCTCTCCTTTGTCGCACTTCAAACTTTTTCTTTGCATTATCCAATACCCGTATAGATGCATATTGCTAGAAGTATATTAACTAAGTTCGAAAACGATTTCGTGGTTTACGAAGTTGAGATATCTGTACTAAACTACTACTTTCTAACTACTGTATTAGTTTCTTTGTTTTCTCCCCTTTCTTGTCGATCAGTGATGCGTTTGGTGTTTCTGATGTCCATGGGCGACGGTGACTTACCTTCATATGGTTCGTCTGATCATTTTTTGGTTAAAAGCATGTAACAATTGAATGGTAATTTGTCTGCAATAAATGTTTAATCTTTATTTATGTGACTGACAAGCAAACATTCATACGGGGCACCTGAATTCACCTGATACACCGTGGTCACCGTCGCCTATAACCACGTGCAACGTCCGAGGAGCTGCAGGTTGCCGACCTTAAAGGATAAGATAAACACTCTTTAAAGAGCCTCATGTCATAGCGCAGAGGGAATGCTGGGGCGGAGCTCGTTCTAAAGACCGCAGGTTCGTGGCAAGTAAGGTCGTGAAATGACATGACATGAGGGTAGGCAAGCTTGCCGCTGTCAACATTGAGTGCGTGTATAAATTTATTCAAAAATTCTAATACGAAGTTAAACAAAGCAAATAGAATACAAAAGAGGATTTAGTGGAGAATAGCATCAATATAAGTTGGAGTACTGTGATTTAAAAGTCAATTAAAGAAGAATAAATAACGTAACTAAAACCTGCGAGTATAACTGCAAATACGTGATAACGGTGTAAGATCAAGAAGCTTAGACCTAAAAAGGAAAATAAGGTCAGTAATACCTTTAAATATACCTAATGATAATAAGGAAAACATAAATACTGGCTCCAATGTATAATATAACCTAAAATATTGATTAATATATATCAGAGAAACGATGATACAAAGTACGCCATCTATTGACAAGTAGCTGATATAAATAATTCAGTGCCATCTATCATTAAATACAAATACCAAATTGTACAACGCCATCTTTTGTCGGAGAGCCAGACTACCAAAGGATTATCTTTAAACGTCGATACCAATATTATTTAAAATGGATAACGTTATGAAAATGTTGCAGTTAATTCAGGAAGAAATCGCCAACCAGAAAAAAGAAATGAAAACGATGGAAGAAAATATTAAACAAACAATCAGCGAAAAATTAGCAGAAAAATTTATGGACATTGAGATTCAAACGAAAAAACTTCATGATAAAATCGATGAACAACAGGAAACCATAGATCGTCTAGAAAGGCAAGTAAGAAAGAGAAACTTAATATTTTTTGGAGTCAACGAAACCGAACGCAATTATGAAGACTTACTAAGCATAATGCTAAATATTCTTAACGACTATATGGAAATATCTTGTTCAAAAATAGAGATAGAAGAAGTAAGAAGACTTGGTAAAAAAAGCGGAAAACTAAGACCAGTTATATTAACGCTAACTAGTATGAGCAGAAAAATTGAGATTCTCAGAAAGAAAAATAAACTTCAAAACACTTCAATTTATATAAAACAAGATTTCTCATTGAAAATGCTACAAAACCGTAAAAATCTTCAAGCTGAAGTAAAGAGACAACGTGAGTTAGGACACAAAGTTATATTACGATACGATAAAATTATTACCATAAACAAAAACAATGAGTCGTCTTTATCCCCGCCAAAAGGGATAGAAAAAAATATCAAGCAAAACAATAATACTACACGAACAAACAAAAGGAACCTATCAGAATCCCCTACAATTTACGGCACAGATAATCAGGAAAAGGTAAAAGGTCACCCTGTAAGTCAAATTTCTAAGAAAAATAAGACCAATATTGCATCCTATATGGTGCAGAAAAAAAATGCAGGTGATCACGAATTAAATAACGAATAGGAATTCATGCCTCCTCCCTCTGACTCTCCCAATTCGGCTGGTTCCCGCGGGAGTAGTAGACCAAAACCCTCCATCGCACACGGAAAACCATTAAAGAGAACTAGAAGCCGTATATACATAGGTACACTGAATGTAAGATCTATGATTACGCCTTCTAGATGTATCCAACTAGACTACGCTTTACAAAATCTTAAATGGGATGTTATAGGCCTTTCTGAAACAAGACTAGAAGGAAAACGAATACTCGAAAAAGAAGAATATATATTCATGTACTACGGACGAATACACAACAGAAATGGTGTGGGTTTTCTGGTTAAACGATACCTCAAAGAAAGAATCCTAGATTTCGTACCAATATCTGATAGAGTCGCACGCCTCGAAATCCGACTGGAGAATGAGTTGTTTAACATTATCCAAGTCTACGCACCGACAGAAAAATCTTCAGCCGAAGATATAGAATCATTTTACAATGACCTTAGACAGTCACTACTATGTACAAATAAAAATACAATGGTAATAGGTGATTTTAACGCGCAAATAGGCATGCCAACTATGGAGGACAAAAGGATTATGGGTCAATGGGGATACGGTAAACGAAATTCAAGGGGCAAGTTATTAATAGACTTTTGCTTCGAAAATAAACTCTACATTATAAATACATATTTTAAAAAGAAACTAAAACGAAAATGGACTTGGTTACACCCTGGTGGAATTGCACGAAATGAAATTGATTACATCCTAGCAAGAAACAAACGAACTATACAGAACTACGATGTTTTACCTACCTTACATCCCACTGACCACAGATTAGTTAGAATGTCTCTAATTGTGAGAACCAAACGAGTCACATCACGTAAAAACTTTTGTAAAACACAGAATAATTGCCTTACAAAGGAAGAAAAAGATTTTTTAAATCGTGAATTCTCCGATGAAATAAAGATAATTGAATCTGAAAACATAGAAATTTCGTATAGCACGTTAGTAAAATCAATCAAAAAAGCCTTTGCCTCATTACCTAAGTTTAAAAAGATAAAATCATCAAGTATATCTAAAGAGGTAGAATGTCTGATCAGAGAACGCACATTACTTAAAGAAAAAAATAACAAGACTTCAACAGAAAAGAAAAGACTTACGAATCTTTACAAACTAATAAAGAAAAAGTTAGAACATGCCAGAAAAGAACAGAGATACCAAATCATAGAGGAAGAGCTAGAGAAAAGAGCCTCAGTCAAGAGAGCTCACAAGAAACTGACAGTTAGCAAAACTTGAATATCGGCTTTAAATGGAAAACAATCGTTAATCGAAGAGACCTGCTCAAAAAAGCCACTCAATTCTATACTACTTTATATGACAGTCCATATACACTTAGCCGTAAAGGAAAAAAGCAACTAGAGAACTTGGACTCAGTTCCTCTGTTCTTACTAACCGAAATTAGGGATTCTATACAACACTTGAAATCAATGAAAAGTCCTGGTGAAGATTGTATTTCAAACGATATCCTTAAAGCAATAATTGAACCTGTCACTCCTATTCTGCTTAAGATATTCAATCGATTCCTACTAGAAGAATTAATCCCATCAGATTGGGAAATCGCTATTATAACCTTGCTACACAAGAAAGGCGACCCTTCGGACATCCGCAACTATCGCCCTATAAGTCTACTACAAACATTATATAAGGTATTTACAAATCTAATCCTCAAAAGAATAAAAACAACACTGGAGGAAAGTCAACCTCGAGAACAGGGAGGTTTCAGGACAAGGTACTCTACCATCGATCACATATTTACTCTGACCCAAGTCATTGAAAAATATATGGAATACGGTAAGAATCTCTACATTGCATTTGTAGATTACGAAAAAGCTTTTGACTCTATCACACACGAGTCTTTGTGGATATCGCTGGAAGAACAAGGCGTAAACAGAAAGTATATAAACATTCTTCAGGAAATTTACAGTAAATCCAAAGCACTAGTCAAACTTGAAAAAAAAGGAGAGCCGTTCTCTATTAAAAGGGGCGTACGACAAGGTGATCCAATATCACCAAACCTATTCAATGCTGTATTAGAACACATCTTTAAGCAATTGGACTGGAATAAAATAGGTATCAATATAAATGGTGAGTACCTTAACCATCTCCGGTTCGCAGACGATATTGTCTTAATTACAGAGCACTACCATGAACTCAAATTTATGTTGAGAAGTCTGGATGAGGAAAGTCGTAAATGTGGATTAAACATGAACACAGAGAAAACACGCTTGATAACGAATGGAAGTAGAGTGCCAATTATAATTCAATCAAAAGAAATTTCCTATGTAGACAACTATGTATACTTGGGTCAGAATATATGTTTCCATAATCCAACATCAGAAGAAGTAGATCGAAGAATAAAAATTGCCTGGAAAAAATATTGGTCTTTGAAGGAAGTATTTAAATCTAACATGCCAACGCGGCTCAAAAAGAAAGCGATGGACACAATAATACTGCCGACTCTACTCTACGGTTGTCAAACTTGGGCACTGACCAGAACCGTCATAAATAAATTACAAATGTTTCAACGTTCGATGGAAAGAAGCATGTTAGGATTATCCCTCAAAGACAGAAAACGTAACATGGACATTAGGAAAACAACAAAAATCATAGATGCCGCAGAATTAGCGTGCAAATTAAAGTGGAAATGGGCAGGGCACGTTACTAGAGCAACAGATGGACGATGGAATGAGAGAGTCCTTTATTGGTATCCTCGAGGCAGTACGCGCCGCGTCGGGAGACCGCGCCGCCGCTGGTGTGACGACATCGTGGCGGTCGCTGGTCATACTTGGACCAGACTTGCGAGCGACAGGATAGCCTGGCAACAGATGGAGGAGGCCTTCACCCGCACATGGGTTCCCAAATAAAAATAACTTTTAATGTATTTTTTTCAAATTCTATTACTTCTAATTATTGTATTGTACTTTGGGAAATAAAGGCTTATTATTATTATGTCTGCCTGAATAAATAACACTCTTGGTGGAATCAGCCTCATTAAAGATTAGTTATGTTCCAGCTGAAGGCTCGTTAGCCAGTACTTTTTTTCTTTTTTCTCTCTCCTTTCATGACCGGCAACGCATCGCTGATGCCATATTTGAGCTACTTACTTTAAAAGAAAATAGTATACATCAAACAAACACACACACATACTTAACGACCACTTCATGGTAAGTGGTTACCTTTTCTGCAACGTCAAGAATCATCGACTCTTCTTAAGTTGCTTTTTACCTTGAACTTTGTATCCATCTGCCCATTGTTTATTGCATAAAATAATATTTTTACTCCTAAATTGGCACCCGCATTAGCTGTCATATCTGAGAACAGGCCTTGTATCTTACCAACGATTGACACAAGTAGGACGGCACATTACCCGCCCTTGTCTGGATATCAGCTGATATCGATAACAATAGCTGGATGTGTCCTTGTCAACAGAAAGTATCAGACCTCTATATTCTTCGCCATAGGTATGTGATGAATATAATAATATGAAATAATATCGGTAAAATAATTTAAGCAAACTAGCAAGGAATTTAATATACAATACAATACATAAACTCTTTGTTGTGCACCAAAAATCAAAGAATACAAATGGTTACATATCTATTGAGACGATATACAACAAACAGACAGACAACTTTTACGTGGACGACAAGGAGAGTACAGATAAGAAAACGGAGCTAGAAGTGTTGTAGATATAAGAGATAATAAATTGTATTTTTTGGGTCCAGCTATGAGCCCAATCTCACACGGGCTGGTACAGCAGGTGATTCCCAGACTCATCCTGATAAACAGCCGATGCCAGGATTCTCTTGATGGCTGCTGGTTCGAACTATCTAGAACGGCAACTTCCACTAGAAAACTAACACAACACGTGTACTCGAATTAATTTACCATTAGCGGCTCATAAATCTACTGCTTTGGGCGCTATGCGGTTAAAAATAGGCGAAGAAATCTGCGCGTGCGCCGATGGAGGCAAAACAGTGCGCTGGCGCCGCGCCAACCGTGGAACCAGCGGTAACGATGAGCGCACTTTCGACGTTAATTATTGTGGAGATTAAGGCACTTGTAGTAACAAACACGATCAACTAGGGAAATAACAAAACATTTGCAGGGCAGCAAAGAACATGCTACTATCACCTAACGGATTTTATGCAGGAATTCTTAAAGAACTCTAAAAAGAACGTTGCATTTCTTATTCATATATTTTATAATTGTCTCGTAATTTACAAGAATGAAAGGGTAATTATATTGTTTATGTATATTATTGTGTTACGCTTTGGTTTGGGGTCTTCCCAAGTTCTAAAGGAAAAGAATTATGAAGAAAAATTACGCAGGCCAAGCATCAGACTTTACAAGACTGAAACGTTACGTAAAGCCCTCAGGCATTCAGGTTTCCTCAAAATTTTTTCTTTGCTACTTAAATTCTACAGAATTTATAGGTATTAGCATCAGCAATTAACACCGTTCTACTAGCTAGAAAATCTGTAAAAATAAAACTAGCTACATTATACTAGACATCTACGCGTCGTCATCGTCAAAGGCCGAGGATTTTAAAGATTTTAATCGCGAATCCATCGTCTTTTTGGTAATAGTGGACAATATTGGAAGATGACAAATGAACAAAGACACGCATCCAGTGCATTGTGAAGCACTTGCTGTATAACACACAAATATTTACAGAACAGTTTTGGACGGAGCTTAAAATGTGGATTATGAAAGGATTTTGGAGGTTTACATGCTCAGAATATGTTTATTTATATTTGACACACTTTATTGTACAACATAAATTACATTACAAAAATAAAAAGGTAACTTTATGGCCATGAAGCAATTTTTTTATATTTAAGTATGATACCAAAAGGAAAATCTGACTCAGAAAAAATGATTATATCTCGTTTAAGAAATATAAGAATTATAAATTACTCAAAATTAGTGAAGTAAAATGTACACAATATAATTAAAATTCCTGAAAACGTAAAGTAACACTAGCCGACCATACCTTTTCATTTCCTGGCCGCATTTTTCATTGGTTGTTTAGTGCGATCTTTATAAATGTTCTCAATACAAAACATATTTCACAGTCGCTCCATTAAACAGTCGTTATTCTAAAAGCAATCTTCTATTCGCCTTCATGATAGGCTCAGCATATTTTAAACTTTATATCTACTCGTACATTTAATAGGCCATCCTCGATCTGTGACCTTCCTTGTCAGAGGCAGATGTTTATTTTCCTACCTGGTCTTGTCAGATAAATTTGAGCAAGATCCAATTAAACAACCTTGACAATGCTGCTACTCTGAAATACTTCAGCATGAAATGAAAACGGCATTAAAATTTGGTACCGCTTTGTTTGAAAGTGTGATTACTTACCTAGTTAATGAGGGTACGATGATAATAGCTCGGATGACATTGCACGCCACACTGACACCGGCTCTGAATGAATTTAAACCATTTTCAGAAATTAGATCACGAATGCAGTACATGAAAGTAGAGCGCAACATGTTTAAACATTTGTTGGTTGATGACGTTAGTGAAATGGAATATTCTGGATGTTAACGAATTCTACCCATTTTTACAATCTAAGTCACGAATGGGAAAGCAAGGTCGTCGAACTGAATTATATCAATTTCGGTGTTATCGTTTATACTTACTTTGATGCTGTTAACGATTCATCAATTGTCATGCAATATGCAGCAATCGTTTCATCAGCACCTAATATCTCTAAAATTAAGAGTTCAGTTTGACTTTTCCTTTATATCTTGGTATTGCAGATACGATAAATTAATTACGATTTTATGGCATTACTAACAATATTTATTGATATGCTAGTCCTTTTAACAACGGACTTTCTATTAAGCATATATCCCTTCAACAAGTACCTATTAGAGTGATATGGTGGAAATACTTTCCAAGTTGGACATATCGAATAATAGAATGACTACATGCAATGGTACACATATTACCTTATCGTTTCGAAAATTTGCTCCACACATTTTAATCTTTACGTTCAAAGTAAAACAGGACACTCGATGTCAAATGTACACGATGTTTAATTATACCATCCACTTGCCTACGGCACGGGTTAACAGCCAGCCAACACGTTTCCGAGCAATCGCGCGATGTGCCACGTGGACCACGTGGGCCACGTGGCAAGACAGCCGCCTTGCCAAATAACCATACCTCGGTTACATCACCGGCGAGAGTAGCGAAACAATACATTGTAATACTCTATAGCTATATTAAAACGCGAAATACGTCGATTTTGATTCCTTTGACTTTGTAGCACTGCTCCATTTTTATACAAAAACGTAACAGTGAGATCTTTGTAAACAAAAAACAAGATTGATTCTCTGAAGACAGTTTAAAGACCAGAGCAAATACAGATCAAAGTTAATGATTTTCTTGCATGAATGGATGGAACTTTTGTGTCATTGAGTAACCTTTTCTAGTAGCGATGATGCCTTGAAACCGATTTTGGCTACCGCGATGCTTCAGGACTCCGTGTCTAGATTTAAACTGGAATGAATCAACTCTTCGCTGTGCTCTAGTGATTTATGTATCCGATTTTGGGATAAATGTACGCCCGCATTAAGCACATCTTTTCATGCAGCTGCTTACTGAATAAAGTCTTTAGGTTTAATATAAAATCAATAATATTATTAGTATTGTTATGTTTTAGTGAAGTTTGCCTGATTATTCTCTTGCCTGAGTCAGTCGTTTATCATCGTGATCCGAGTTGGGGCTGAAGAGTGCATTCTATCTTATTTCTCTCTTCTTTCAGACAGCCTAATCGGAGTGTACCAAAGAGTTCAGTGTGACAGATCAGACTCTCTCCTACTGATATGTCATTTCCATCAGGTAATGGAGTACTGGCATGTCGTTCGTTGATTTATCTCGTCCGAAATATGGTGTTTTCATGTTTCTGGCATGTTTCGAATAAATTAGCTGAACGTATTCTGAGATGTGTTTTGATTGCGGATGGCCAGCTCCGGTGCGCTTGCCAACGAGCGTCGGCCGTTCGTCTTTCTGTTTACTCGACATACATCAATGTCTTGTACAAACAAAAATATCGACCATTTCGGTTAAAAAAAATTCAATTTAAACAAACATAAAATTAACGTGAACAGCCGTATTATTCTTAGCGTTTTTCAACTTATGAGATCAGTCACTCTCATCACATTTTGCACGTTAAAATAAAAAGGGCCAAAGGCACTTTTTGGGATTCCTGTTTTTTTATTATATTATGTAGCACAAAGTTCTGCCAGCGGCTATGATCTTCTAGCCTATTTAGTGATGACTCTATCCAGGAAGTGTCCGAGTTCGATGCCCAAGAAGTTCAAGCCCAAGTCCTTCATGTTTGGTCTCGATTCGTGAACATGATTTCTCCTTTATAAATGTCCGTACTCCAAATTCTGCTGCTAAAGTATGCAACCATTCAATATGACTATAATGAGCCCTTCGTAGTTAGCTACGTGATTTTTAGTTTAAAAATACTTTTGTCTGCAGCTACTTTTATTACTTTATCTGCAAACATCGACGAATAATTTACTTACAGTACGCAAATTGCTAAATATGTTTGGAGTTATATTTCCATAAAGTTTCAACGAGGGTAAATAGTATTCATAGATCTGCTTGAAATTCATATGCTCAGTATGGATTACGTTATGATCAAATCGTATGATGCAATACGTGTGTTTATTTACATCACTTTATTATCAACGTATATTTACGAATCTTTGTTATAAATACGGCGTTACGTCATTGTTGTTCTATATAAATATCATTTATTATAGAGATAGGGTAATTGTAAGGAAGATACTTTGGCAACATTTCATATTCGGACTTTGTATTGGGTTAAGTATCCTAGGGGGATATTTTATACATCTTCTACGGACAAAGATGCATATGGACCAAATGGTATCTGATTGTAAGTTATGGATATGGAGTCTAAAGATATTTCCGAATACAAAATTATTTTTGTTTCTTAGAACTACATGGGAAATTTAAAAGTTAAAAGGTATTTGAAGTAAAATCGACTACTATGCAAGGGAACTTTAAGGATCCATTTAATTGACCAGGATTCACGAATACGACAAGTTGCTTTATCAAAGAATTCTCGTTCATTATCTCTGATACTTTGGATACTCGAAACTGGTTCCTAATATCGCCACGGTGAAAGACTTCCGTCTAGTTTAGTGCGTTCTAGACTTCCAGTCTTCGTAATCAGGGTAATAAGGTCTTGATTTAAACAGCGGATAATGAATAACAATATACTAGTTTGTATATCAGTATGTTGGTTATTCTAAAATCTTTTGTCTAATCCAAACCCTTCACCGAAACATCAATGACAAATTTGAACCATTTCCTAAGTAAAATATAATAAGAATAACACTAGTTAAACATAGTATACATTAGGATATCCTTATTGTTTTCAATTCAATTCTGACCAATATTATTAATACGGCCTTGTAAACCACGTTCTTTGAGGTTCTTAAAATAGTATTATTTTACTAGTGTCAAGTGAAAAATAGGTCATTAATACACATATGGCGGGAAAATAACCGACAAGAACGGTAATCACGAAGCATACCCTAAAAAATAACATCCTCATATTCGTACTCAGTGCAAACGCGTTCGTAACAAAAGAACCCAGAAGTACGCAACATTTATTAAAAGCCACACGAGTCGTTCCTGTCAACTGTTGTCACTATTACGACCGCTGCCGTCATAAATTCCGACCTCTGACGCCGGGAGTATGACAGATATGCCTCATTTCCAAGATGGCGGATGAAATGGCTGCCTCGTGGCGGGAAACTGCACGTGTCGCCGAATTTAGCAAGTCTCTAATTTACTATGGAGCTGCTCTCTAGTTTATGGCATGAAAATATATTGACGGTGCGATAAAAATAAGTTTTATAGTACGAGGGTGCCAGTAGTTTTGGATAGTATTATAGAAGGTATGTACGTGCAAAACCGTTTTGTAATGAATGATAAAAATATGTGTAACCATTTTTCTCATAATAGAGATGTAGAATTTAATATATATAGTATTTGACATCTAGACTACATAGAAGTGGGATCTGTATTGTAAATTATAACCCGTGTGGCGCAGTGGCCACCATGCCGGACCACCGTTGAACTTGTTCTGGGTTCGATTCCCAGCGAGGCAGAAATTTGTCCTTATCTTTATTTGTTATCCATGTCAGTGTATTACTTTTTATTTTGTGTTTGGTTGTGGAAGAAGAACCGGCGAGAAACTCCCAAGGAGATTTTTTCCGACTTAGAGTTGTAGAAAGCTAAGATACTACTACTTATATGTATAATTACTATATTGACGATCCGCGTGGCGTTTTGGTCACCACACCCGACCGCCGTTCGAAGAGTCCTGGGTTCGATTCCCAGCGAAGCCGAAATTTAAATGATGAGTGTAAATTTCTCTTCTCGGTCTGGGTGTATGTGTGATTGTCTTTCTGAGTTATCCATGGCACCCACGACACGGGGTATCCGAGTTTGGGGCTATGAGTGTGTGGCGGTATTTATTTATTTATTATCTTAAAAAAAATTAAAACGAAACAATGCAAAGAACGAAATAATTTAGTAAAAGACTCTCTAAATGTTATCTACAAAAATGCTAAATCTATTGTAATAAAACTGATTTTTACTTCATAGTTTTGATAACTCAGAAATACAGGAGTTTCGAATCAATACAATTTCTTCGTATTAAGAACTTATTTCCTTTTATTTAAATTAAGTCAGCACGGTGTAGCCTAACTTTCATTTGATTTTCAGATTATTTCACCAATTATTCCAACACATTTTCCTGTTGAGCAATTTTGAAGAGATAGAGCGTTGTTTCCAAGGAAAATTAAGTGTGGTGATAAAATTTCAATCGCATTGTAATTCAATACTCTCAAATTACCAATTTAATGTCGCCCCGAGGGATATTCCGCTGAAATTATACCAAACATACCTATTGTAAATGCATACAAAAAATTTACAATTTTTCCTTATTTTTAAGGCCCTGTGTTCATTGAATACTTTCAAGTCTGAATAAATATGTATTCGAAATAATTAATTTACATTATGAATAACGAATCGTACTTATATATTTCTAGTACTAAAAATTTAAATTGCGCTGTCTGAATCCAATATCGAAATGTGACATTATATAATTAATTCGATAGCATATTTTAGACTGTGGTATAAAAAAGACTGTATTTTTGTATTTGATTTTAAATTCATCAAATTTTGAGCAATATTTTACATGTTTCTATGTTTTACATAAATGTGAGCGACAAAATGAATATAAGACTTTGTAATCGAACTTTGCGAAATAATTATCACTTCATCATTTATTTATGATTAACTAAGTAGCCAGTAATACCCATTGTGATATTATTTGACACCAGTACGTGTCATATAACAAGCTCTTAACGTGACTTCACTTCCGATCCATATCAACCAAATAGTGACTTAAGTAATGGATTTTATTG
>DWJN01001763.1:0-16969 GCA_018248895.1 Carystus phorcus
CAAGAAATTTTTGCCACTAGCGGTCACCCATCTAGGTACCGACCGCGCCCGCAGTTGCTTAACTCTGTCGATCGCATGGCGAGCCGCCGGCCTGTGAGCGCTTCGAAAACGGTGCCTAATATCCCTTTAATATATTACAAAACAATGTATGGTGGAATTATTCCCCTTTTACTCGTCCGCGTTAGCAAATATAATGTCTGGCTAATATTTACTCTTTTATAACCGAACAATAATTAAACAACCGAGTGAAAGTATCCATTTGCGTATGAATAGAAGCTATCCGATACTTAAAATGATTACTTTACATCATTAAAACAATACAAAAAAATATTGTCACGTGACGTACACTCGTAAACTATGAGACTCCCGTCTAACGAACCGTCTCGTCCAACAATAACGTTACAATATAAACGTTATAATCATTACTTCATGATCATTAAACCAACAAGTTTTAATGAACACACACTCGGACAATTTAATCGATTTCATCAGTTAGCACCGATCCGAACAAAGAGAGTAAACTACTCCAAGATAACGATCTCGGTTCTCGATCGGCAACGTAGATCGGGTTTGTGTAGAAATGACCATGTTACTTCAACTTGTGTCATATATGTTTTTTATATTATTTATTTTGTACACAGTAAAACTATGGAATAATGATAATAATGATAAAATGTGAAGCAGTTTATACAAGGGCACTATTTATTGGTAATCTTAATATATATAAAGTACGTGTCGCAGTGTTTGTTCGCGATCGACTCCTAAACTACTCAACCGATTTATATCAAATTTTGCACACCGTGTGCGGTTTGATCCAACTTGAAAGATAGGATAGCTTACATATCAATTTATAGCCGCAATATATTGCAAATTATTTTTTTAATATCTTACAAAGTATTAGTTCCATAAGATTCTAACAGATGGCGGTGTAAGGTAATTAGTCGGCTAAATTGAGTATGTAAACCTTTGTCACAGCAACGCATGGCCGAGTCTGCTAGGTTATATATGTTGCAGATCAAAGTAGGCTTCTAGGTGGAATATTGAATTAATGCTAACATTTTTAATAGGTGCTAGCGTGTCCGCGACTTCGACCGCGTGAAGTTAAGCACAAAAGTCATTGTTGAGTTCTCAGATATTACAATAACTTATAATTCTTAAATAAATGTAGGCTAATTTACTCCTTATTACATTAGCTATCTGCCAGTGAAAGTCCGGTCAAAATCGGTTCAACTGTTCCAAAGATATATTTGTTTTATAATCAAAACACCACTTTGGGTAGTTTATTCTAGTGCTTCCATACATGTCTAGCTATGTATATAAAAACGAGTGTTTGTATGTTTGTCCTATGTTTGTCCTCCATTGCTTCGTAAATTACCGATGTAATTGTGATTAAAAATCTGATTAAATTTAAATCGAATTTAGCTACGTATATAAATAAATAGTTATGTTATTGTCCAATGTAAATAATTTATTGAATTAAGATTGTAAAAGAAAACGAATAATTAATTTCATTGCATCAATTCAAAACGCAAGAGCAACGTCATTTCTACACGTTACTTAGTCTGCGAGTGAGACTGGATCGATTATTGGATTAATCGATTCTCGTAATAAACTCCGATCGATTAACGATTGCAATTTTTCAACGAGCGATATATTTACTGCTATACGGATTGCGATAGGGTTTAAATGAAAAGAAAGTGTTTAAGTGAGAATAATGACGTTGAGTTAAGTAATTCTGTATTAAGAAATCGTGCCATATTATTTTGTACTATAATTATATAACATGTAAATTTGATAATGATACGGGAACAATGTTTATTTTTAGTTCAGCCGTGAGCATGATCCGTTCAATTATGGAAATAGCAGCGTATATAATACATATTGTGATTGCCCGTTTTGTACGCTTGTAGGGGATGCAAATTTATATTTTTAAAATATAAGTATAGTTATAGCTTAAAATATATTTCTCATAAGTAATAGGCCACAAATAGAGAGCGCGAAATGAAAAATAATTTAAAAAGAAAAGAGTGTAGATTTTCAATTGTTTTGTAATGCGTCTTAACTTTGATCTTGCATCATAATATTTTAAGGTAATACTTAAATTTTTCTGCCTCATTAATTTATTTAGGCGTTTTATATTAAATAAATAACCACACGTAAAAAGCGGTGTACTACTATGGGGGCTTATTCATCTCGTTACTCGTGTTATAGTAAAATGTGTACAACCCTCGATGTTTTAAATAGTAAATTTGTAGTCCGTTACTTTCGTGAACTAGGTATGCTATCGTGAGCTACGTATATACGTATGCATATACGTAGTGCTATCACATCCATGACACTTTTGTCCAACTTTGACTTACGTTAAGATGGCTCATCAATTTGCCGGATATAGACAAAGAATATTATATTGATTATTGTAAAGGCTGTTGGGAATATTTTACGATGTTTTCCTTTCTTCATACCTTAACAACGCTAAACCAAATCGGTTGGATGTAGCAAGACGTCGAGCGGCGCTCCGGCTGGCTCGCACCGTACAACAGGGAAGCGAAACAATGAACAGCAATCGGAGTAAATCTACTCGGAGACCGCAGCTGATCCGCATCGAGCCGCAGGCCGATACAAAAAGCATTGATATCGCCGCCGTAATAGCAATGCAAACAAAGCCGCGGGTAGGAAGTGGGACCGGCCGCGCCGGTGCGAGTTGGGAGAGATTTACTCAGTATTACTTTATAGATCACGACCATTTTGGAAGAGGTTTACTTTACTCAGTATTACTTTATAAATCACAACCATTATCACTGCTAATGATGTCATGTAAATATTTAGGGCTATTGAATTTATTCTTGTTAATAAACTTGCTAAATTTTTTGTTCGCATTGTGAATGGTAAATATTAAAAGACGATAATTTACCCATGGTATAAATAACAGATACGTTTGTTTATATGCGTCTGCTATCGGGTTATTAATAAAAGAGAATTATTTTGTCATGTCAAGCAGTTTGGATGTGGCAATGTAGTTTAAGATCCGATAACTAATTCAGATACTGTTTAAGAAAATACTAATTTAAACTGAAACGAACAATAAATAAATATACATATGATTATTTCCGCGCATTGAAATTACCCGAGTCGGAGGTGGAACAGACAATCACCAACGACCAATCAGACATTTGTCATATAAATAGAGGCCTCGGTCGAGAATCGTACCTAGTTTCGCAGGTAGCCAACTAAAGTACGAAATCATCGTTTAAATATATTGCAAAAATAAATTTACTATTACAGATTATGATACAGTACTTTAACGCTCTTAAACATATTGTACAGGTGAAATAACATTAATAAACTTAAATTTACCCGCTACCACCTCTCAATGGAGCCGTCGCGTGCTCCGCAATCATTCCGTCACAGATTGTGGGCCCAGAGCCCCCGTAGATAATTTTTGTTACTAGTACACTTTCCCGTAAACATGTCTGCCGTTCGCGCCGTCGCTCATTTGCCTATGAATTATACAGAGCTATTTGTTTACCACCGTTATACACAATTTGCGTCGGTCCAGAGCGCAGGAGTAATTCTATTCCGGCCGATCGACTCCCGCTACTGCACGCTACATCATCCCGGGTTATTGTTTCGATTTCTTTACAACGGCTCTCCAGAGATCTGATTGCAATCGGTTTCTGATTCTGTTTATTGACTCGATTCTCTTTTACTGTTATTGTATTCGTTTCGCTTACCTATATCTTTACACGTTTGATCCTGAATTTTATTAGACAGAATAAACACATTCATTCCTTAAAGTTCTCGCTGGACTTTTGTGGTTTGAAATGTCCCTTTACATGTAATTAGTGGTCAAAAATATATACGAAAACAGTATCTCGAAAACAATTTTAGCTTCTAAATGTTTTGCCTTTATTTGCAACACGACAATACGTCAGCTAGCAGTCGTTACGTGTATATAATATCGCTGCTATTTTCGATTGATCTGCTGCTTTCATTGAGTTTTTGATTTGAGACTTTCTGCTTTGCCAAAACCACGAAAATTTATATTTACTGCAGCTTCATACCAACAGTGTGTTACTAGTCATTGTAAGATCCCACCATCAACCACATGTTGTTCAGAATTCCCAGTGTCAGTTCTGGATCAAACTTGTTTGGGATCGTAGCCCTTTCAATCGTCAAACTGCCTGAACGATATCATCACAATCTTAGATTGTTTGTTTATACGTGTAAAAACCTTACATCTATCTCCTTTCCCATGAAAGTAAACAAGCTCGTAAGTCAGTAGCTAGTTTAAATCAAGTCTTTTCTAGTTGACATCACGGCGATAAATATCATTAAGTGGCATCAGTTTGAACAAGCTAACGTACCCACATCGTATTAAGATGCAGATATCACATAATGCGCTCCACATTTGATAACCACCTTTGATCGAGGACGGAAACGTGCCGTTTTACAGGGCTACCTCTTTTTGCATTAAATAGTGAATTATGATAGATACCTCTTCGTAATGGTGGTAGAATTAAAACATAACAAGTATACCCACATGAATAAATGAAAATGATGAATAATTTGTTTCGCACGTATGTTGGTAACTTCTCTATTGTCTTATAATGCAATCAAAATAAATCTATTGCATGGTTTAATATTTTAACGATTGTTGATAGAGTACAAACTGTCATCAGAATTTCACAAAGACACCAATTAGGAGATAATTGAAAATCATTTCTTAAAATTTTCAAAATTTGAAATCAAGAAAGTATTAAACGAAAATACGCTTTAAGTTTGATATCATGAAACTAAAAGAAAAATCTTACAACATTATACTTGACTTAAAAGCTTCCATACCGAAAGCAACCCTTGAACAAAATGCAAATCGCGCAAGTGACACTGGTGGACACCGCAGTTCCTATTAACACGGCGCAGCTAATCTTCGAATCGGACGGTGTTGCCAGCCTAATGGATCACCCCGCGAACGGGGAGCGAGCCCAATTAGGTGTGGCGATTGCGAACTGCCCCAGTTGCCCTGATTTAATATTGCTGGCAACATTAATCTTGCATCAAGGAATCTTGTACGCTGTCGTTATGATAGAAAGTTAATTTGCTGTTTTATGTTAAACGAGCTGTAAATTCTTATACGTAATTTGAATAACTACATTCTTTTGGTGACGATGCAACTTTTTAACGTTCATAAAGCCAAAAAGAGGATTATGATTTCTGCCCCCTATGTACGTTCACGTACATATTCCTATAGAAGTTCTGAAATGGTATTGCTACAAATATATAAAACAACAACCACTGCTAGTTATAACCAATGTGACATCGCACTTAGTTGAATGCGGTGCCCTCTAGGGAACATAAATAAAAAAAATCAAAGTTGCTGCAAATTAAATATTAGGCATTAACTTGTAATTAATATTAAAAAAATGTTAAGGACACCATTTCTAACTGTTGATTGCAATACAGCTATTTAGGAATTGTATTTAATAATTTTCCAACTTTTGTCTTAACATTTATCTTACAATATCAAAACGTTCAATTAACTCATTTGCTCCAAAACTCCCAACGAGGTGAAATACAGGTGCCATAGATCCAAATTTTCTACATTCTAATCCATCTTTATAGTTTATAGTGGCTATCCCATTGACCTTTATCTATTTAAAGCCTGCGTGCGTGGGGTCCATAACTCTTTGGATAATCCGCAACGTACCGACGTGGCGTGGGCGTGCCGCCTAACTGTTCCTCGTCCATTAACCGAGGGTAACAGGCTGTGATAGGACAATAAATAAAAACTCTCTTTGAATTTACATAACACCCATATTTTGGGATTACTCATTTCCAGCAGTAATCCTACCAAAAACTCTGGTCGCATCTCGTGATAATACGCCATTGATCACAAATTATTCGGTTTAAAGAACACATTTAATGAAAGCTTTTCTCAGAATTTGGAGAGCTTGTGATAATAAAAGCGGAGTAAAACGTAAATCTATGTTTAGTTAACTAGGTCGTGTATCCACTATTTAATTAAGATACCACTATCCTCCCTAAATATATGCTATAAGCGTCGTAGCCAACTATTAGCTACTCCGTAACCAAACGTTCCAACTGTTTCATTTACCAGAATAATAAGGTCTGTGGTATCTAATACTCGCATTGGATATTCCTTAATTAGGGGAAGATCGGAGGTCACTCCATGCTGATGATTCTATTCAGAATTCATTAGAGATGCAATGCTAATTGTTTTATGCAATGAATCAAGATTTATAACATCACACAAAGTATATAAAAGGTTAGCGGTTTAACTTTACAACTTAACAAACTGCTTTAATAACTTTATTTGTGTTAGATTTAAAACGTTAAAAAACATTAATGAAAAGGTAGGAATATTCTTACATAAAGATATTTAATAAATTTCCTATAATATGATATTCTCCGGAGGTAACAACAACATTTACAATCAATAAACAATGCCTAGGAATACTATAATTCAGATGCCGTTAGAATTCACGATACGTAATATGATTCAAATCTTGTCGAAGTACTATGAAACCATTTCTGCAAGGTGAATTAACGGATATTTGTATCAACAATTCATCTTATAGATACGAATAAACCTTTATTGTCACCTAAAGAACCACTTTTCATTGTCTATTATTTCTTATCTTCATATTTGACGATATAAGATTGACTATCATATTTTTCAAAGTTTTTAAATAAATACACAAAATACTCAGTTACTGATATCTTCAACCGTTAGTTCAGCTGTGATTTCAACGTCCGCGTCCTACGGATTGTATCCTATTTTCTTGTGTGGTAGTCATGCATATAAACTCTTAGATCTTAATGATCCGGAGTTGTCGTCCTCAAATGGGAATACAGCTGCAAGGAATTCTCCTCATCCACAATCCTATTCAATGGCTATCGCAGTCCCGCTAATCCGAAATTATGTGCTTTAACTGCATGGGAACCATTGTACAATCCTGTCGATGGAGTTATTATTATCAGTTCCGTTAAGATTTCATTTCTCGTTCTTCTTGTGCTCTATCTATACGTATATATGCATGTTCATTCGCAATGTATACAAGGGAGTCTTTGAAGTGAACGTATCTCACTTGATAATGGCACACGCCCGCACTACTCACCGCCCGACGTCAAATTAGACCATTTCGGGAGACGAAAGTCTCGTAATAAATCTCGTTGTCTTTACGTCACTGTCGCATTGTCTGCGCCATGATTAATAAAATTCGATATACGTTTATTGAAACACCGAACGCGGGCTGGTTCCATTCATTGATTTTAATTGGTTTTATCGTTAACGTTTTACGTGAAAGTTTTCACTTTTTCGCTCGTTGTCAGTTTGGGTATAGCACAGGCTTTCACCTCTTGCTGTAGTCCCGTTCCATTGATATGCGGGTTTAGGATCTATTTTAGAAACGGTCCTTCCGATAACGGCGGTGGTAGTGCTCGTTAGTCGTTTTGATGATGGTTTGTGTGTTCTGAAAAGGAACGAGCAATTACCGTAAAATAAACCACAACTGTGGCACTGAAAGATTAGGACTTTCTAGATTCTAGAAGTTCGTTGATAGAATATTTATTTTTCATGTATTAGTTCTTTCTCATTTCGTATGAATTTGTCATGGCTCCTACGCGTCTGTCTATGATTGCGACGCGGAAACCGTAACTGTACCTGTTTCTATACCGCTACTCTAAGCAATGGCTTTGCTTAATTGCAAACGTTAATTTTCTGATAGCAGCTATCGATCACGAAAACTTATGTAGTCGTTTACTTGGACTCAAGGTTAAATAAAATTGCAGATTGGAATTACAATGGGGACTTTCACGCTGAAACATAAATCAAAATCAAACAATCCATAGCATTTAATCAAAGCGTAAAATGATCAAGGTAATTAATCCCAGACACTTAAATAAAATGGCTATAATACTATATCTGAGCCTAGGAAACTATTTTAAAAACTGTATAAAACAGTCGTATGAGCCAATTAATTACTCGATAACTTTATTGCATGCGATGGAGATGATTTTAACTCACTTTTTATTCTTATCGTTTTCAAGAGCAATCTAATCGAAACAAGAACAAAATATAGTTTCTCAAATACATGCCTTGATAAACGAAACCGCGTTTAATGGCATTCCTAATGAGTTGAAAACTAATAACATGCGTCAGAGTGAGCTATTATATTTAAGCGGTCTGAGCATAATAAACTATATTTTGCCGTATATGTGCGACACTGAGATACGGGGCAGGATATGGAGACGCTATATCAAGTAGTCTGGGAGCTATTTCAGTAAGTGCGTACATTCGTCTATTTCTTGCCGCCTGCAGCGGCGACCGTCGGCGGCTCACCACCAAATACACTTAGCCAGTAATCTTGTGTAACATTCGTTAATGAGTACCACGACGTTTTAGATTCATTCCACCTGTTTTTTCTATGTTATAAATGAGATTCACATAACTAGAAAAATGTTAAGGGTGCGTTTCAGATAAGCTTTTCAGAATGTGAAATACTTTATAACTTCATAAATAGTCGTTTTATTTTAAAGAGTCTAAAAATTTTTTGTAAAATTTACTATCCTATTGTTCAAACAAAACTAAAAGTGATCTTTATACGAGTTAGTTTAATATAAAAAAGAGAACTTTCTGGTTTAGAAGATGTGTTAAGTGCCAAAACATCCGACAATATATGACATCATTTTCCTTATTTCACCAGTTTCATGTCTAAAATAAGATTTAGTTGGTAAAGTAGTAAACTTGCCTTTCTGACTGAAAACTGCCTTTGACTTCAACCCATCAATGGCCCTCCATTAGCGGATCGTGGTCGGTGAAGCTAACTCCTTTAACACGTTGCCTGTCCAGAGTAATTGGTTTAGGGTAGTAGTGACGTCCAATTTTTTTTTCGGTTAAACTATGTCATTTTCAGTACCTAAGAAGTCCATTCAAGTGGTTTCTCAAAAAATCTTAAACAAAACATCCAATAACCTGAATTTCATTTTAATGCACGGACGTAACAGCTAGAATACTGTGCATTGCATAAAATCCCTGGACGTTAGATACGAATTTTCGTGATATCCATAGACATAAACACATTTTTACACAATATTGTTAGTCATTAAACAAAATAAAGATTACCTAAATTTTGCCTCTCATGTGCTCAAATACGTGCACCTCTTTCAGCCGGACACGGTCCCCCAGGCCAGCGTGGACATGACTGCGGTGCTGGAGGTGAGCGAGGCGGACACAGTGACGGGCCACGCGCACAGTCTCGCCATCACCACGCCTGACCGAGTCACCTTCGTCAAAGGCACCTGTCGAGAGGAGACCCGGTGGTGGGCTGACGTGCTCAGCGTCTACCCGAGGAGTAAGGTGAGACTCTAATAAGGAATTCATATCACTAATTTTATTTGATATAACTATATATATAATTCTTCCTTCCGTGTGTATGTATGTCAACTTAAAAGTGAATCTTAATGATTTTTTCGTATGTTTGACTGGATTCAAGAATGTTTTACATTCACAATTCGATCTGATGTTCAATGTTTTTTTTTTAATATTTATCTTTGTTATTCGGGAATCAAATTTTGTATATGCGTTCAATATAAGATAAGCAAACGTTAAAAGTGTAACATGATTGCAGAATAACGTCTTCTAATAGTGGTTACATTGAAAACAAAAATATGCCTTTATAACCATAAAACTCATATTTGATACATATATTTTTAATGAACTATATAAAATCAAAAATCTCATCAGCAAAATGGCTAATGGACGCGTAAGGTTAACATAAAATAAAAGGCTGGAGGTAATTTCATACACCCCAAAATTCGATTCATAACAATTTGCTGTGGCAAATTACAGTGACGTTGAAGAATCATAAGCAATTTATTATTCACGGACATGTTCGGAGCAGCCGTCGATATAATATGTTTCCCCTTTATATAATTATCTTCACGCGAACCTTCACCAATCTGAACTCCGCGCACTTGTACAGAAACGAGCTTTAAAAATGTGAAGTGTATATTAAAAAAAAAAACAAAATTGGAAACTGTTTTAAGGCTTCGCTTACTGTTATGACTAGACCATGAAACATAAGCTCCGTTTGAGGTTTAATTATCTACAAGCGTCAAAGCCAAAAATTGAAAATGTTTGCAAAGAGGCCACGTACGTAAGTCCTTTCATTAACATTTATGAGCTGTAAATTCCTACGCAATAACTAATTTGATTTTGACTTTGGTGTAATTTTTTCAAATGCATTATGAATATAATACACAATATTATTAAACACAACAATATGTTACATTCTGTTCTATAAAAATGATTATTAAAATAAAGGTATTAGGCATTTTGCGGATTATCGTTTGATTTATAATTTCATGCTGCTCTAGTAATCAAACCAAGTGTAAATTCTAATACCAAGCAAAGTGCATGTCTTAACGATGGTTAATTAATATTTACTATCGTAACCTATAGCGATTATACTTAACTCGGCTTAATACTCGTATCTCAAGCGTATTACAATGTAATGCATTAAGTAATTAAAAATGCAATTGAATTACCGCTGCTCACGAAGCCGCAAATCGCTTCCACATTGTAACTCGCCGGTCGGCAATTTGCGCACGTGTTGCTTTCGCCACAGGAAGTCGCGTGGCTCCTTTTAACCGTCACTCGGCGCACGTTTAGATACATAAACACTATATTTCGGCACGGGCGCTTCGACCACTTCCCAGTAATGAGGACATACGGATGCGTGGAGATTATTGGTCGATAAATTGGCCAAGGTGGCTCATGAGTCAATAATTATGCGACCGGTAATGGCCGCGGACTGAGCGTGTTTCATTCGAGAGGAATGATAAGAGCGGCGCGCGATAATGCTCTACTTCCGGCGATAGGTAATGGAAGCTTCCAATCCGGTAGTCGATAACTATACAACGGAATCTTTGAACGTTGCATAGTGATTGCACACCTGGTGCTAGTTGGATTTTATCGACGTTAATTGGAATTGGTAGCTTGCATGGCATTGCTTCAATGAAAATTATTTCACGTAAATGCATCGTATAATTTGGTCGCACCTGCTTTAGAGAGCGCAAGAAGACCTTAATTGGAGAACTTTGTATGAGGTATTTTGATTTATTAACAGAAAATAATTTTAATATATGATAATTTTACTTTTCTGCCTGACCTTTATAGTCACGGTTAACAAAATGTCCAAATAAGATAAACGATTCACACTGATCGATAATGCAATTAATGTTGTTTTTATAATACTGTTTGTTGCATTTACCATTCGCCAAGTGGCTAGATCCGGCTACCTAGATTGTGCAGGCTGACTTGCAAGTTGGAACTTGTAAGATGGGAGATTATAAAGTCACTGTGATCTTTCCCCATTTATTTGGGATCAGCAGGAAATGCCTCGGGGGAAATCGAGGACAGCAGTTGAGATATCGATGGCTTCACTTGATTCATGCCCTGACGGGACGACTCTAATTCAGTAATACTTAAAACTAATGGTTTGCAGAACCAGCCGCACCTCCTTATTTGTGATGTTGACTTTATAAGGTAATAATTCAGTCGCGCTATCGAGATATTAAGATATTAAATTACACCCGCGGCGAGCTTCTCAATCGGCCTCGTAATTATAAGATAAATTAATGTTTACTTATCGCAGCAATTAAAATCGATCCTAGTTTTTTGTTCAACGTTCTGATGGTATTTTTCTACATGTTGTTTTTCTTATAGAAGCGAATGTCTTAGATGCCTAATAAACAACAGGGAGGTGCCTTGTACTATTAAATCGTACAAATTTATTAATGTCATTTGTTTAATAACCAAAGGTGTGTTAAGTGTTAAATGTTGTTTCGGTTCAGCATTTTCTTGTCATTATCGAATACAAGGAGACTTGATAATAATTAAGTTTTAACTAGCGTTCCGAAATATTTTCCTTGTCAATCAACATTCTTCAATGCCTATAAATAACGTGACGACATGCCCTCATCTTGTAATTAATACGTGCACCTGCTTCAATTATGCATTGAGCAGGATGGTGAGGCTAGTTTTTGCCAAGGGGATCCAGATGTAACACAATGCTGTAATACACCTATCTAGGAACAATGTGCGGCGTGACGACACGCAGCGGACTGGTTCCTCGCCCTTGGCTTCAATTGTTCAGCTCACTCGAGTTAGTGCTGCAGTTATTATGGACTGTCATTCTATGACATTTTCTTATAACTGTGTTAATACGTACTGTAATCATTGTTGTGTTATGTTGATGATATAATGTGCGATTTAACTAAGCTGGGTGTGATAAGCATTTATAAAACTTTAAAACTATGAAGACTTTTCCCATCAAAATTGATTATCAAATTCGAAGATAGATTCCGTGTTGCAGTATCAAATCAACCGGTGGCAACAGGTTACGAATACCATAAAATGTAGATTAATGCTGCTAATAGCGCTGTCAAAATAAAATCCAATTCGATGTAGATTATGACTGGGCTCAATCGGCTATTCAGAAATGGCCAAACCGGTATTTTTATATCCGCCGTCAGCAACGCTTAGTGCCACGGTTTTATCGTCGGGTTGAGCTGTACACGACCCCGAGCTGCAGATTCGAGGTCGGGGTAATTTCTCAATTGTTCGTAATCGGCGCTCGATCGGTTCCAGTGAATTTGTCGCGCGCCTCGTCGATATCTGTGTGCTCGTGTGTGTGAGAAGGTGGCCCAGTTTGCGAAGCAAATGGCCCGCGGTAATTAGCACAGGATCGTGTTACTGCGGTCGCAGCTCTGACTCATGTGGCTTAGATCCTTGAACCTCTTAGATTTCATCACATTATGATACGTGTGCGATTAAAATAGTATTTTTTAAAACTCCATGAAGTTGTAATTAGTGATCGAACATTAAGCTCGCCGTTTATAATCTATCCATCTTCAATCACTTGATTACAGATACTGAAATGGACTCAGAACTCAATATCATCTGGTGACGTAATGGTAAAAATATGGTCAAATCCCAAACAAATCGCCCCTAGTATTCTCTCGAACACTTAATCTACATTCACACAGAGACATTGAACTGGAGTGGCAGTGGTAGACGCAAAAAACACCCACATCTCTCGGCACAGGATCGAGTACCGCTTCGTTATCGACAGATCTCGGTTTTTCACGTCCAGATAACAGCACACACATAATAGCCACACGAGCAAATGTCGAATGTTAAGTATGCGGGAGTAGTTGAATGTAGATCTACAATCCTAAGCAGGGTGTAAGGTTTGTGTAATATTTGACGTAGTTCTTCAACTCGAATCATTGTTTATAATCCTACAAAAGTTTCACGAACATCGTTGAGAAGCTTGAGTGTGTGAAATCTGTTAACCCACATTTGTTCAGACGGAAATTGGCAGACATCTGAAACCTCGACGATAAGTTCCGTGGTTCGTATAACTTTGACAATTTCTCAGCCATTATCGTTCAAACTTCTAACTTTAGACATGTTGTTACATTTTCTGTATACACAAGCGCTAACGAGAAATCGCCATATAAAGTGCGTAGTACACTGCGTACGCCGAACACGTAAAATGTTGTCTTCTTATCCTATTACCGCGCAGATTGAGATCGCAGACAAGAACCAGTGGCAATTAACCATGTTTTTTGCTCTCACGCGGAAACAGACGCATTCCACATCCGAACAAACCATAAGCGGACGTTGAGGAAACTGAGGGACTGTTCAGACATCAACGTTTTGTGAATTATTCAATATCAATTAGAGGAGTGCTATTCCACAGTTTCTAATGTTCCGCACGTTTTAGGAAGTCTACAAGTGTCTAGAAGTGTAAGCGATCATTTACAAAGTCAATGAATGCTGTCTAAAATTCTTTATTTGTTATCATCATTCTGTCATCAACTAGAACAGTTTTTGGTTGCGTATCCACGAAAACTCGAGATTTTTTCTGCCGTAACGAGAATATCTCGTCTAATTCTCAGAGCGCCCAACCCACTTATCTCCAAGCAAGCCGTACTGCTATAATCGCGTTATTTATCGTTATCATTTGCTTGTCGTTTCGCTTGTCCAGCGAACTGTCGGGTTATTTGAAATTGTACAATCTGGTCGCACCGGATGCGTGTGGAGCAACCCTTCCCTCAGCTCAATAGAAATGCGACCAATTAACGCTGGCCACCGAACATAGTGGTGGAACGCGATTCGATCTATAGAGAGAATTAATGAAGGCGATTATCTTAGCCACTGTTATACATCAATGTCTATCCCGTTAATTAGATGAAACGTAGCGTGGCTAAACATGGTGGTGGGTGAGGCCGGACCTGCTATGGGGTTTCGTAAACGAGAGCTCCGACTGTCAACTTGATCGTGAATCTATAGTGTCGATAGAACTGTCACTGTCACCGTTGACTACTGAAACGTTTTCACAATTGTCACTTATTTGAGTATTTCTTATTTCTTTCTTTCTTATGTCTTTATTTCTTCTTCATTATTTATCTGAACATGAACTATGTTCGTATGGAATTGATCGCAATTTATATATCCTGTCATCAAAACTTATACTTTCCTGTACATTCAGGTCTCGTCTCGAAAACGGGTGGTCATGTCTATAATCAGTAAACTAACGTGTGTCAACCTGACGTCAATATGAGAATATTATATGAATACGGCTTCAGATACGATCTTCAAAAATACTAGTTTGTTATAGCTGAAATTTACTGTCGTGTATGTCGAGTATTGGCACTTTAAGGGTACATTTGACGCCCACTCACGTCTCATATATTAGTACGTATATGACTAGCAATTCTATTAAAATAAATTACGATCGTTTTTTTATCGATGATTAGATTGAAGATCTATTCACAGTGAGAATATAAAAAATTGGTCAAAACATAAAACAATTCGGTGCGCCGGCGCCGTCCCGTTAAAGTGGAGATAAATATTCGATTGCGCCCGCGCAGCTGAATCAGGGTTGCCTGTTTCGATAGACAAGAAACTAACCCTTTAAAATTGTTCACACCATATCGTCATCATTTTGATTCATATAATATATTAGTAGTTAAATAGCTTTATGCATGAAGATAAAATTATAACCAACCATGCATCTTTTGTTTTTTAGTTTACCGATTCTACTGTCACAATTTAAAACAAATTGTATAGATCGTATTTATATGTACCATTTACGTAAGTTTTCTTTACATGATTATATTATATAACTAATCGCAGTTACAATGTCGATATTATTATATTTATTATGTAAAAGTTACAATGTGAATGTTATTACTGTTTAAAACTTAATTAACGGGCAGTATTATCGCAGAATAAAGCAAGTGAATGGTAGACCAAGACAAAATATTTTTCACATGTTATTACATGAAAAATGTATGTAATATTCTATCATTCATCCTTCCTTGCTTGGCAGACATCGCGTTTGTGTTTCTGTTACCCATGAGTGGCCGTTATCACTTAGGTTTGTTTACAGTATATCATTTATTATTTTAAAAATTTTCGCGTATTAGTAGACATTACAGTAAGCTGTTGGTCTTCCACATTTCAATCCAGTGTGGGAACACTCATTGTAATGAAACCAAACATGTAATTGTGTCAGTAAAGTTGTAAAGTCAAAGTCAATCATTTAACATTACGTGCTCGTATGTCGGCTTTTTTCATAAAAAAAAGAAATTGATGTTGGCGGGATGCGACTCGCTTTCACCAACCCTAGCCCGTGGGTCGCTGAACTGATTGATACCTTTCTAGATGGCGGCACCGCCTCTTTACATGTTATGTTTTCGATGTTTTGAACCTTTGTTTTGAATGACGAGAGTATTTTTTGCTAAATACTCCCGATAGAATGCTCCAGTTACATCCAAATGTAAGACCGTTATGCGTTTACGCTGTAATTATAGGATCGATTATTCCCGTGGACAAAAACACTGGCTGGTAATGCTTGACGGTTTTGAAGCCTTGATCGGTTTTAAATTGTTTGGAAATGTAAATCTTTCATGATTAAAAACATAGTATTATAATCGATGAATTCATTGAGTACAGAAAAGAAATAAACATAATGTTCATTTTTATATAAATACTTTTGTTAACAGACGTTACAAGCTGTTATATCTGGTCAATAAACAACATAATAATATACATAATAAACATGTTTCCTGTTGGATAACAATTATGCAATAAGGAATGTTGTTACGTCAATCATAAACAACATGTTCCGTCTGTAAACATGACAGGCCGAGCTTCCCAACGAGGTTTTTATTCACTCCACAAATAGGTAATTGGTCGTTTCTCACCTCGCTATTGTAATAAAATAAATATTAATGGTATTGTAATAAATAAATTACAGTTGTATCGCTTACATAATATTATGTCAGCATTTCTTGGTCGATATGAAATCGTTTTAAAATGATTTTGCATAATAATAGTTTTGCTTCTAAAATTAACTCGTTATGTAAATATTATACAAGATACAGTTCTTTAGTTAAAGCTACTATGTTTAAATATCCTACAATGCCACATTTACTTGTATTAAGAATTGTCGTATTTTTTTAATCTGTACAATATTTTTATACAAAGACTAGCGGATTCCACAGATATTACTCCTGCTAAATATAAAAATAAGTGTTTGTGTACAATCCCCACATGGTAGACGTGAAACTTCAGAAAAGTAAGTTACGTTAGAAATTTTTGTTTGTTTTATTTCTCTTATTCTTGGAGAGGACCTTCAAAACAAGATAACGTGTAATGTTATCTCATTTTTCCGTTCTATATATTTATAAGATGATCTCTCACGTGGTGCATTTTCATTTTATTGTGTTTGAAATTCAAAAGCGGTTCTAAAGAAGTTTCACTTCAAAAATATCTTATCGAATTGACCAATAAACCAATCCTTTAAACATACTAAAATTAAATATACAAATCAATATACCAACCGTTTGAGTTCAGTGACATACAAACGAATAG
>DWJN01001764.1:0-16964 GCA_018248895.1 Carystus phorcus
TGCACGTCATTTTTTGATTCTACCACCGTTTCGGAAAGGTGCTTTTACATCGAGGAGAAGAAACGGCGAAAGAAACTGTACTAGATGACCCCGCAAACGTTGTTTTGCCATATAAATTATTGTTAAAAAATAGTGTTGATGATAAAAGGGTAAAAATTTAGGGTTGTTTGTATTTTGGAATGCTGTATCATAAAAAAAATAAAAGCAAAAAATTTTGTCAAAACATAAAATAAAAAATTAAGGGATGGACCACCCTTAACATTTAGGGGTGAATTAGAAATAATAAATATTCCTCCCTGCTATTATTTTCCTTAATATTTCCTAATTCATTAAATGCCTGACCTTACTCGAATGCATCCTGTTCTAACTTAAGTATTTTATCATTGTGGTTCCTGTATTACAATTCTACTACAGATATTCAAGCCAGAAGACATTATAGTCAATCACATCAAAATTATCGTGCATAACTTTATAGATAGTCCTTATATGAAGTCTTAATTTTGCCTTCACTGTTACAGGAGATAGTGGACACACATGCACTGTTGGTCGAATATCAAGATATCATAGCGCCGGACCCCAACGACCGGCTCAACGAATTGCTGGATGATTTGGGCGAGGTGCCCACCATCGGGAAACTTGCCTCCAGAGATCTAGATATGGTAACAATACTATTTACATTTTGCCTCAACCTAGTTTAAACATTACATCACGTAACTTGTTTTTGTCGAAATAATTAACAACATGGTTTTGAATTCATTACTAATAGTTGATTATTGTCGCACAGTGGTCACCTAGAAGCCATTATTATAAGATTAATATTTTTACAGCAAATGGGGGAATCTGAGGAGAACGCTAGATTGGAAGTTTGTCTCGCGTTAGTTAACAAGTTCCAGGCCCCAGCAGATGACATGACAGATTTAAATAAACTCTTCATAAAAACCAAGGAGCTCTGTGTTGCCATCATACCATTCTTAAACGGTAAGTATTTCACTCACAATGATAATTTTATATACAACATTTTTACTGCAACGGTTACTCACGATTTTTATGAATTATACCAGTGATGATTCATGCAATTGGGTCTAAATAATGAAGTATGATAATTGTGAGTACCTACTTGGTACAGTTTAAATGTTATTTTGTGTTGATGGTAATACTTAATTTAAATTCAGGGGAACATCTTCTGGAGGCTTTAGTGATTGGAACAACTAGGGAACAACAAGACCAGTACAGCGAACAAGTACAGAGGCGAATATATTCGGGCCAAGCGCGAGCCGACGAGGCGATGTCGCTCCGCGAACACATCGCCAAGTTGCGCCGCAACCTGCAAATGCTCGAAGACGAGGGATACGTGACGCGAGAGGACGGCTATCAGGCTCTCATCACGTCGATCGCTCTCGACCTCTGTAATAAAGGGAAATATCGACAGGCCCAAAAGAGGGCGTTGACTACACTTGCTCGTACGAAGCAAAGTTTGCAAGAAAAAACTAAATACTATGAAGAGAAATGCAAGTCTTACGATGAATATATTAAGTCGTGTCTAGCGAATCTGCATGCTGGCAAAAGGTATGTGGTAACGTAACTTGGGTGTACAATACCAAGAATATTAATTACTAAATTTATTGTTACAATTTCAGAAGTGTCCATGCGTGTTTGAGAAGGTCAGGGAAGGATGTGCAGAAACTGAAATCGAAACTAACTGTAAAGTACTCCGGCACCAAGCTCCTGGAACGAGGCGTATTATTGGAGATAGAAGGGCTCTCTCCGTCGCAGTTTAAGAATGTGCAATTCGAGATTGCTCCGACTGACCATAACGGAGTGTTCACAGTGAAAGGCAAGTTTATGGGAGTTGAGATGGAAAAAATCGAAATAGATATACAAGACTTATTGCAGAAACAATATGAGGGCTGCGCTATCATGGATATGTTTGGTAAGGCGAAAATTAATGTTAATTTGCTAATATTCTTACTAAATAGTAAGTTTTATGGTAAGTCTTAGTATAAGTTGATTATAAGTTATAAAATTTCCCTTTGACAATGTCAACTTATAGCATTTAACAACATAATAAGATGCATTTTTTGTATTACTTGGTCTATGTTCATGCTACAACCAGGTAATTCCAATTAAGTATAATTCCTGTAATATAAGTGACTAACTTATTGCTTAAGTTAATCGGTTTATCATAAGAAAATTACAATAGTTTCGAAAGGTTAATTGGTTTATAACTTTAATCACCTATCCAATATCTAGTTTTAAGCTAACCTTAGAAATATGAACTTATATAACCTGATTTTACCAAATATCCTAAATTTATATGAAGTATTAAAAACCAAAATTATTTAAGTATTATAATGCCTATTTAAAATCACCATCAAAAGAAACTCATATAATTCGAAAATTAAAAAAAAATTTTTTTGTTAAAATTTGTACTTAATTTTACAACTAAGTATGGATATAATTTAATATTTTAATAACTAGGTTTTAGTAAGTGTCTTTATTTGGTATGAATTAAATTATGGTATTGTGATATTAAGTAATATTAATTACTGATTATAGTTGTATTAAGCTATTATTGTCTATTTACCCTTTTGTTATATTTATTTTTCAATATCAATGTTTTCTTCATATTGACATGTTGTGATGTAAGAAAATATACTACCTACCTACCTAATGGTTGAATTGAATTAGGTATATTTGAATATAACTATAGATATTTATTAAGTTGGTACTCACTATTTACTAATAGTTACAATTTGCAAGAATGTTAATAAATGAGGCTTTTTAAATTTGTGTTTTTATTCAACCTTTACATACTACTAATATTACAAATGTGAATGTAAATTTATTTGTTCCGCTTTCATACCAAAACTACGAAACCGACTGTCGTGAAAGTGTGTGTACATATTAAAAATGTTAAAAAGGACAGCATACTTTTTATTAAATATATGATTATATTTTTTTCAATTATGTAATGATCTTTGATATTTATTTAAGGGGTTCAACGCGAGCGTAGCCGTGGGCTAACTTGGACAGCTATATTTCTGCGAATGTGTACACACAAGTTCCTACAGTGATTTAAAAGAAATTAAAAAATTTATTTTGCAAGACAAGCTCCTAGTTAAAAGGCTTTTTTGAAAAATATATCGATGTATCGCAACTTCTTGGCATAGGAAAAGCTCTAAAAAACCTACTATTTTTGATAAATATTGACTAGTGAACGTCATCTACATTTAGCTAATAAATATTGATTGCAATTGTTAAATTATATATTATGTTAGATAAATTATGTTGATTGTGGAATTCTTTATCCATAATTGGACCCTGTTAAGCAGAAAAGATCCATCAGCATTTTTGTAATTTTGTTAGCCTAATACATAATGCATTCCAGAAAGTATGCGTACGATCTGTTCTCTAGCAAACTATATTAATCTATATCTAAAGAATCTTCTATCTGTGTTCTATAATTTAATCACAGACTGAATTATTGTACTACTGTGCTTTTCTGTTGATTAATGTGACAGTTATGATATGAATGACATTGACAAATTTAAATGACTGAAATAAAGTTTATGAATACCTATAGTTTATTTTGTTTTGCTTTTGTTTTAATCGGTATTATTTACTTGTAATCATGATATAACAAAGTGTTTATCGTTATATGTGTTTTCTTATGAAGTATGAATACCTATTTGTTGCTATTCTGTCCAAAATGAACATTGGTATAGGTTTATGTTTACATGGACAACCGACAAACTAACCGCAGTTGAAATAACAATCTTCGTTAATACACCAACGAGTCCATGAAGCTTATCTTTTTGTGGCATATCTTTAAAACATTCGAGAATTATTAGCCTATATTGATTGCAAAATGCTTATCATAAAAAATGCGGAGAATAACGAAGAAGTTGTTAATATATTTGTTAGGACTTATTATAATAGGACTCTACTGTGAATACTTAATATATTATGTTGTTACTGCACAGGTAATCACCTAAAATATCAATGTGTTTAATTATTTTTTCATTAACTGTTCTTTCACATTTTAGTCTATCAAATTTATATTTTTTCTTTGTAACATACTTATGTTTAAAAGAATAGTAAATAGAGATAATATTATAATTGTCTACCTGTACAAAATTGCTTATTATTACAGTGTTACTGGCCAGCTTTAGTCAATAAAAGTGTGAACAACAGCCACATCATTAAAGCATTTATGTTAGCAGATCCTCATTTATTAGGACCTTATAGAGGCCATTGGTTTGATAAACTGAGAAGAGAATGGCAAATGCACCAGGCATTTAAAGCTATTATTAATCTGCATGAACCTGATGTAGTCTTTATTTTAGGTAAATTATTGTTCAATATAATTATTTCTGGAGCATTATACTAAAACATATCTAGTAATAAAAAATGATTAGTTACTGCTTTGCATTAAGTACTTAATTATCTTTCCAGGAGACTTATTTGATGAAGGGGAATGGACCAATGATAAGCAATTTGAAGAATATGTAGAGCGCTTCTTTAAGGTTTTTCCAGTACCAGAAAGTATAAAGATGTATATTGCAGTGGGAAACCATGATATAGGATTCCATAATAAGTGAGTATTATATAATTACCTAGAGTATATACCCACATGTGTATTTATTCTAGAAGATTCATTACAACCAAACAAACAAAGTTTTCGTCTTACTGTGTAGTAATAAGACATGTATTTAAAATATTTCAGCATTCGAAGAGGATCCCTGCAAAGATTTGTTAAGATGTTAAAATCACCCTCTGTTCAACATATAATATTGAAAGAAAGTCACTTTATTCTTTTAAATTCAATGGCGATGCAGGGTGATTCATGTCGTCTATGCTCTGGTGCTAGAAAATCTATAGATAAAATCTCAGGTAAAAAAAGAATCCTTACGTTGGAACCCTTTACTTGGACAAACCATACCCTCACACCTATTCAACCTCCAAAGATGTCTATCAAACTTTCCATTTTTCTCAAAGTGAAATACAACCCTTTAGCAATTGTACTGTAATAATACTGCAGGAATATCAGACAGTAGTCTAGACTTGCCATGCCAATCAGAGATCAAGAATCCAAGAGAATCATAAGTTCATCTTCACAGTAAGCCTTGCATACCAGATTTAAAGAAAATTATTCGGTATCTAATTAGTTCACGAAACATTCACCCATTTGCTACGGTTATGTATTAACAATATTACAGAAACAGTACAAATTGCCATTGACCTTTTATTTCAGCTCAATTAAATTGTGCTATTGATCCTGCAGCAATTCATTGCCAAAACATGAATATAAATTTTAACTATAGTCGACCTATTCTAATGCAGGTTAGTGAAACCATTTTGATTTCATATCAATGTAATTTTTCATATTATCAAACAAGAAACAAATCAATCATTGCATATTGGTCAATAAAATGAATAACTGCTCGTTAAAATACCTCCTTTTTATATTCACAGCATTTTCCATTATATAGACTATCTGATGCAGATTGCACCGAACCTGATGCACCACCGTTACCAGAAAGAAATAAATTGTTCAGATTGAAGATTGATGCATTATCTAAGGAGGCGACTGAATATCTTGCGAATAAATTAAAACCCAGAGTAGCGTTTGGAGGACACACTCACCATGGATGTTTGCTAAACCATTCCTACCAAGATGTTGAATTTGATGAATTCTCAGTGCCTTCTTTCTCATGGCGTAATCGCCCTGATCCTAAATATATGCTAGTAAGTAGTTTAGTATGCAGTTACAATAAAATTTTGGATATGAGAAATTCCTTCATATAATATAGACCCAAAGTAATATTTTTATGAACTATAAACATTGTATATGCATTCTAGTCTCCATAATAGGATGGGACAGCCCAGGCCTTACAGTAAGCTAACTTGGGGTCTCCACCCCAAGATTATTTTACTACTTACAAATTTGGATGTCTTTGAAATCTGAGATCTGGTGAGTGATTTGGGTTGCTGCACTTTGTAGAGACCACTGATAAGCAACAGGCCAAAATTATTACACTTAATGAACACGTCAACAAATAGTAATAACATACATACATATACTTCTTGCTATGTTTTTGTAGTTATGATGTAGTACTTTTATGGGAAAGCTTTATAATAGTAGCACCATTTAAAGAAGCTTATATCGTGAAGTTGACCTAAAAATGAGTTTGTTTATATATAAAAATTAATCGGAAGTATATCTAACTTACAGGTAACCATATCACCAGACGCCTATTCAGTCAATAAATGCGGTCTACCAAAGGAAATAACTATAATTGTGACTGCAATAATTATGGTTGTTATTTTGAATGTTTATATGTTTATAGAACGGAGAATTGGTAGAGGTATACTTTAGAAAAACGTTTGTTAATCTCAAATTTATATTTCACAATAAATAATTTGACAAGATCGAGCACTTTTTACACTATACATTGAAATTGGGACAACAGCAAAAAAGCCAAATTTTATTGAATGTTTGTGACAATATATTTTACTCATGTTATTCAATCAGCTTTAATAAATATATTTGAGTTTCCTGTTTTTAATTCTTTTAAAAGCTATGGTCCCAATTCATTCAAATAATACCTGAACCTTTCGTCTCTTATGAGAGACATAGATAATCGTACATTATCACAAATAAGTACTTATGTAAAGTTACTTAGGATTTAATTATTACATTAATAATAAATTATGAATTATACACTAATAAAGTAAAAATAGAGGTAGATAAAACACTTTAGAGATTCAATTGTATTCTTACAATAATAAATACTGATACCGGTAATACAAAAAAGTTTACATAATTTAAGAGAGAATTATGACCCGTCTGAGTCTTAATTATAATAATTCATAATTTTATGTCTACTCAAGATTCTGAACATTTGTCAAAAGATTTTAAATAACTTATGTAATTGTCAGATTAGTGTTAAGTATAATATTAACCAACAAACTTCCCTATTCAGATACCGAGCACCTAAACTCTTATAGCTAAATCAGTCTAGAACTCAAAAATGAGTTTACATACTTTCCAAATGTCAAATGAGCAAGATCAATGCTAGTGGTATTTTAGAAAGTTCTGTAAATGAGCAAACCTTGCATTCAAATATAGATGGTTTAACAACTTTATACATATTCTTCTGTGTATGTCACTCAACTTCTTCCTTTCAAACAGTTTGACTGATTCTGATCTTTTTGCGTTTAAGCTGATTCAAAAATAGTTTAGATTCAGAATTTAATGTGATAGAAAATGATTTTAAAATTGCAGGATAACATCTGCCTAATGCATTTAAAATCTTATATCAAAGGTGTAAGTGCTCATTTGAATTAATTAAATAATACGACATTTCTTAAAGAGTAACTTTATCAAATTACTGAGCATCAATAGTTTTAACAAAATTTCTATTTCCATTTTTACAAAGCCATTCCGATGCTCGCGCGAGTTATATCAATTAAGGCACATTATAATCAGGCCAAAATCTAACAACATACAAGTTTACTTTATATTAATGAGTACATACAATAATTTCTTTGTTTATATAAAGTAAAATGAAATTTCCATAATGCTACATAACCTTTTAACATATTACTAATTACAAGTTTTAAAGTGGAATGTTTTAAATATAAATAAAAATACTTGAGTATGTAGACAACTAATACAAATATGTAAGCTTATAACCTTAAGACACTTACACAATGTATTAAAGGGTGCGTTAAATAACTCGTACACCAAATTAGGCATAACCTGAACTTATAAATGTTTCACAACGTGAAGTTCTCTCGCCTTACGTCAATTTCGTTTCAATCAGCGCATGGTAACCACAATTCACATTTTCCTATAACACAAAGCACACTATCACGCACACTTAATAATAACAGAGGACAAAGCCGTTAAAACCGACCGTGTCCCTTCTCGAGTTCTATAAGAATATTATCTGAAGGACTCTAGGTTGTTGCGTGGATTGTTGAGCGGGTACGTCGTGGGAGCGCGAGCGATGGTTCGAGGCGTGAGGCGCTCGGGGTCGGGTGGGTTGAGCTTGCTTCTGATGGTAGCCGGTGTGAGCGTGGCGGGCGGACGAGCATATAACCGCGTGCAAGTAACGGTCGTACCTGCACAGGTTGGAGTCGCCGCCACTGGCCAGGTCGAGGTAGCCGTTGCCCGACGGCTCAGATTTCCGCTTCTGAGACGCGTTCGCGGGCTTCTCGCTCACAGTGTAAGATCTGTTTCGTAGCTTCTGATATTTACTCGTTATCTCTTCTTCGTTAGCAACATGGTCACTGGGCTTTCTGAAACAAATATAAACAGTAAATTAATAATTGTTTATTTTTACGATACAAGATGTGCTTGGATAATATCTGATAAATCTTCCAATTGACAAGTGCAACGAATAAAAAACTTGAAGTAGGCACAAATATAAATACATATGGATTCGACAACAAATACATAAAATACTACATAGTTATAACAGTGCAATAAATACATAAAGTATTTAAAGTAAATAAATAATATAGATATTAAGGGATAAGAGAAGATAGCGTTCTTTAAGGTAAACACATTACCTATATGAATTTAAAAGAACAAGTGTATCTTCGGTAGAAATGAGACCACTTAATATCCAATTATTTGGAAGTGGTCTGGATGTCTCAACATCATTACGTAATATATACCTAGGTATATTTTAATGAGTTTTTTCCCAAACACCTTAATGATATAAAAAAGTACTTCTTAAGCTTTGAGGTTACAACTGTGTATCGTTGTACTTTTATATATAATACTTTTAACAATTTAGATGCAATTCGGTTTCACTCTGGTATTTCGTTTGTACGTGTTACTTGGCGTCCTGCCAATGTACAGTAAAACACAAAGACTGCAGTCGAAATAACACTACTTAGTACAGAAGTACCCCAGTTGAACCGAGCGGCACTTTACAAATACACTTTAAAATTAACTGCATACAATAAAACCTACCTTGAAGCTTGAAAGCTCAGATGGTTTTTCTCCATGTTGGCCTGAATTATTTCGAGCAACTCTCTCCTTTGCAAACTGCCAGATCTCTTTTTCGTATGCTTTCGTTCACGTTGCTCTCTGCGCGCATGTCGATGGGTTCGAGAGCGGGAATTCTGCGTCGGTCGTGGTGGTAACCGATGTTCACCCGAGCAGGATGATTTAGACGAAGCGTCATCGTCGTGAGACAACCTTTCCTGGTGTTCATCCTCGCTGTTGTCGGGACAGTCGGCGGTAACGGTCGCCACCGGCTGGTCCCGTCGTCTGCGTCTACGACATTCCCGTCTGTCTCTGTGACCGCGAGATCTCCCATCCTCCGGCACGACCGTTAGCCTCACTTGTATCGTCTTAGAACCGTAATGCGGGACTGTAACCGATTTCCCAATAGACTCGTATATCGTTGATACGATGCCTGCTATATCCTGCGGAATTTACAATCAATTATCGTATCGGCGGTTTAACTATTATGCGATCAGTATCGTTATAATCAGATAACAATGTAAACATGATTTGTTCGTTCTGTTACATTGTTGTTATGTAATCGACTGATAATTTTGAATACTTACATCCTTAGTCATTCGACCGTGTCCGTCAAGATCATAAAGAGTGAAAGAAAATTGTAAAGGCTGTTGTTTGCTAGGCTCCGGATGTTTGAGTTCCACATCACATGTCAGTTCCTGAAATTAAAATTTATATTGTTTGAAATGACATCAAGTCGCGACTAGACTTAACAACAACACATATTTTATAATTAAACTTTGTTTCGATTGTCTAGAAAGGATCTCTGTTAAATCAGAAGGCTATCTTTTATATGCCATCTATTTTATATAAGTAACCTGCGTATTTTGTCATAAAATTGTACTAATTATAAATAGAGAACAAGAAATCTAAATCCTTAGTTATTATAATACACTTCATATGATGTTCATTAAAACAGGTTGTATTTAATAGTGCGAATTAAAAAAAGAAGTACAGTGTAGTATCCACTTAAGTAACTATTCACCACACACAACAATAAATTACCAATCTGTGGCAAAAAACTCACATTGCAAGATTATTGAGCGTATCGTAAAAAACTAAAGAGGCTAAATAATAATATTATTTAATTACATTTAATTACTGAGCCTCTTAAGATTTTTGGCATACTGCTGTTTGCATAATATGTTAGGCTGTCATAATTAGGTATCCGAGTTGTTCTATTCCTGGGAGATACTTATATTTCATAATTTGTGTTTCTTTTGTTGATCTGTCTGTTACGGGAGGTCGCCGGATTATAATGAGTGGGCAGTTGTGCACCTAACTAATGGAGATAACCAATGGCGCCGGACATCGGCGTGTGGCGACCGCTGAGGGCCGGCGCCCTTATCTTGCGCTCTAAAAGGAAACTAGTCAGGCCTTTACGATCTGAGAGATTACGAGAATAAAGACGCGCCGCTCGCCAGACTGATATGACACAAATAGATGATTCATATCATTATTCAATAACTATACCTAGCAACAATCCATAGCGGGCCTCATGAATGGCACTGCGAGACGCGTCATGTCTGCTGTTGATTGTTTACAGTACATGGTATAATTACAAGAGATAAACGGAAACCATTTCCGCTTACGTGATGTTATACGTAGTAACGAGAAGCTTAACTTATTGCTTACTCGCAAAGATTACATGTATTTAAGTACCTTATTTTAATTTAAAAAGCTTTACACTCCCCATTTTATCAGGATAATGATAGGATTAAACGAACTTACCTTAAGTGAAGTTCAATCCTAATTATATGTAATACATAATCCGAGATATAACTGTATGTATCGTTGTCTTCTTGCTCTTTATGCGCGAAGTACCAAAGCACCAAAGACACTATAAAATCAAAAGCACTACCTAATAGTTACTACTCTGTATACATATCATTAGTTTAGAGTCATCACGATAGAAATAAATAATATTATTGGGGAAATAAAGTATATTAATATACTTAAAGGGAGGGTGGGAGCTCCATATCTCGGATTATGTATTACATATAATTAGGATTGAACTTCACTTAAGGTAAGTTCGTTTAATCCTATCATTATACAACCTATAAGGTCATTTGATATGTGAAGTACCAGGAAATTAGAAAATCAGCCTGATATGTGGTTCATAACATGTTCCTAAAAGTTACGAAATCCAGTTAAAGTAGTTTTTTTCTTCCACCTCATGCAATCTTTCAACGAATAAATAAAGGGCGACATTTAAAACTCACATTTTTTGTTACCATAACTCATTTGAAAACCGTATTCAAATCTGTTAATAAGTAGAGAATAATAAAATTCTAGCAGTCATTGTTTTCGATTCTATTGAAGTAATAAAGGTTTTTCTTATAATGTACAATATAAGCAGCCATCAGTAACAGTAACACTTTATGACGTGCATACATTTGTCACTCATTTTGTTTTTCTCCTAATCATATTATAAGCTATAAAGTCTCAGCTTGATAATTAACCCAAAAATTTGGTTATCAATAGGTTAAGTGACTTCGTAACGTAAGATGACTGTATATACATCTGTAATCTACATTTGTCCTATTACGGATAATGAAAAAATTTGGAAGAAAAAGAAAGGAAAGAAATACCTACTTTTATTCAATTTTTACATTAAAAGTTATTTATCCATTATTTTGACTACTATATATTTGAATTGATTTTGTAATGAACAAGTTGTTTCTTTTAGATTTTTACTACAGTTTAATTTAAAGCCACGATGACTTCGAAAGATTTCTTTTATTGCAGCAGATATTGTAATAAGCATAGGTTCTTATAAACTAAATTTAAAGGTCTATAATCATTAACGATCCTACTATTGACGTATGACAACAATTACTTAAATATAGAAGCTGGGCATAAGATATGTAAAGATTTTTTTCTCATACTGGGTGATTCAACTCTTTAGAACGATTTGTAACATCCTATTAATTTCTAGAATTAATCTTTTGGTGAAATATAAAAGGTATAAAAATAATTATAAAAGCATTTTTTGTTTTTTCATTTTAATATTTAAATTTATGGAGCATAAGTTTTATATAAGTATAGTGAGTAGTAGTAATGTAGTGTTTTTTTTTTTTTTTTACTGTTGACCTAAAGAAAAACGCAGTCACGCAATATTTTAGTTGTATTTACTGGTACTCTGTACTGTCACTGGTACTCTGGTTAGGTAATTGGATCAGGTACGAGTATAATAGTGGAATAGAGAGAGACCATTGAGAAATTACGTGCAAAAACAAATCAAACATCTCAATAACATATATTCTACGAGTTCGATAGGCACAATTAGCATATAAGTTATCAGGATATCAGAATTTAGAAGGAGTCTAATCAAATTATAGTATTGTAGGTAATGACAGAGAGGGTCAGTAGTCTCGCTATCTCGCATGGGGATGGGGGATGCTGTAACTTTCGAAAATAGGAGATTGTGTGTGTTTGTAGTGCTTATTGGTGGAAAGAAGGGAAGGATAGGTCTCATGTTTATACTCCTCACAAAATATATCAAGTAAAAAAAAATGTGGTTTGATTACAAACACTGAGGTCTTGTTATAGAGTTGTTTTTAGAATGCGACATATTGTTCCTTAAGCTGTTATTGCATTTGGACGTGTGTAGTTCACCGTATAGGATCAATAGAATATGCCTGAAAAGCGGGAATCGACTAGGAAATGAGAACCAGTAAAGCAGTTGTGTTCTGTAGGATGGATTCACATCCATGTGTTATTCAGCATTCCTGTAGATTCATATTGGATTTGTAAGTGCAATTATATTCATATAATTGTTTCCTCTCAAACAATTCTTTCATTGCTTTGCGTCATTATTAAATTTTCGCGTCTACTTATTTCTCTCGATATTTGTATCCAAAGAAAAGTAAATCATATTAACGCTATGTAACGATATAAAAACTGTAACTACGGTGTGGAAATATATACCTATATTATATGATAGCCGTATACCTGTTTAAATTAATACGAATAGTGTTATAATAATTTAAATTACTTCTTTACAATTATCGAAACTGACACTACACAGATAAAATACATCTTAAAAAGTAATGTTCTGAGTCAATAGCATTCATTATAATCTCGTTGGTTAATAAGTGAATATTCATTTCGGTTATTATAAATAAAAATGTATTGTATTTTTTATCGAAGCGTCGAAATAGGAAATACCATGTTTGTCAATACATTTTACTATAAAACTTTTTTCTCCGGTACTGCTTTATGTATACAGTTCTATCATAAGAATACATAAAAACATTGTCATATTTGTCTCGCATTGATATTGTTAGAAAACTTCCATGGAAGAGATTCCATTCGTCAGTAAGTTAATAAATTGTGCAATTCCCCAAATAAATAAATAATTCTTCAATTTTACAAATATATTCTTAAATATCGATATATATTTATTATGTTATGTTTATTGTTATTTATGTTATGATCATAGGCTAAAAAACACTATGACCACGACGGAAAAAAATGGTTGATATATGCATTCGCATTTTGCAGGACATACATTCTTTACCATGTTAATTTTCAATATTTACACAGGCGGAATCACATTAAAGCTCATATAAGTACTAGGTCATTACGAAGTATGCTATCCTTCGTAGAGCTTAATTAAAAAATCAGTCGCAAGCCGCTAGTAGCATAATGCATAAGAAATGAAAATTCTCATATTTTCAAGATTACGTTACGTATAATATACATAAAGGGGCATAACATAAAGAACAACACATTGTTATTATTAGAAATTCTTTATTAATTATCTTCTGTTACATAAAATAATTACAATTATACCAACATATATAATTAGAAAGTTCAATATAAAATATTAATTCGCTAAGATTCTACAATCACATTTAAATATTTACAGCTACATAATATCATATAAAATCGTACAAGATACATCTATGTTAAAAGTAACATATGAATAAAACGCACCTAAACATATATAGCGAAGTGGAGACAACATCAAACTAAGTTGCTGGTATTGTTTACTTAAATGAAATATAAAATTAAACCATTTTTTGGCGAAATATCGACGGTCCCTAAGTACAAGAGGACATGTCAAAACCGAAGTATTCAGGAGAGCGTATTTTATGTTCAAACCGCTTTAGGAATAATTCTTTAAAGAGTTATATTTTTTTTAATTAATAAAATAGTTTTACCATATACAAAATTATTATTCCAAGAGCTCAGAATATATAAAATAACACTAAATACATTTCATTTAAGTTTACACGTCACAATTAGATACTATTCTTGTAAAACCAATTATTCACTTCGCAATATATACTTACTTACTTTACGTTACTACCCCCACTAAAGTAATAAAAAAGTATATTAAAATAATATTGATATCATGCTATTTCACTTCTGTAGACAAATAGTCTTAGGTAAACTTTAATATAATCCCTTTTAAAGTGAAACCTTTTTCTCTTACATATTCAGTGTTTATGCTAACATAATGAGAAAATTTGAACGCCAGCATAATTATATAATAATACATCCAACAAATAAAATACAAAATAACGCAGATCTTTTATATCGCACTTGCATAACGGATACGTTACATAGTTATACATTTTTACTAAGTAAAAATGCATAAAGATTCTCAGAAAACCAAATGAATATTTTAATGTTCTTATTATTAATTGAGCTTACAATTAATACTTAATGAAACATGCTAAACTATTTCCAATATCACAATAAATAAGTCGCTACAATTATTTCGCTTATCACCGACATTTGGTTTAAAGATTACAAAAATGTCTTCTGTAAAATCTTTTGTACCATAGTTTTTGAAATTGCATTGAACTTTAAATATCTTTGGGTTGTTAGTTAAAAATTGGTTCTACAAAATTGTAGAATTTTTAAAGGTTAAACTTTCCATATATCCACATATTAATTAAAATATTTCGTATCATTATAAAAAAAATAGCATTGCAGTATCATCATCATTTTAAAATACAACACTACTTGATTTGAAAATTCGCATAGGACCATCATTTTATATTATGTATACAGATAATGAGTTTATATAACAAATTATTACAACTTTCACACATTCGTGTGCTAACATTTGTTAAGGTTCGGCAATATAGATCAGCATTGAAAATTGTTCTGTGGACATAATAAAATTATTAATTAATATCAACGGAATTCCGAAAATATATTTGCTAGCGCAAAAATGTGGTATCGACACAGACTATTAATAAGAAGAAAAATATATGTACATTGTTATGTAAGCAACTTTAATCTCACAGTACCCGCGTCCGAAGAAATGCATTCTTATCAGCCGCTCAATATTTTAGAAATAGCGTACTCTTATCGAGATAAAAATTAGTCTAAATACTCTCTCATCTATAATATAACATGCCAAGTTACAAATTAATCTGTTTAGTGACAAGTAGACTAATCTTCAATAGGAAGGGATTATATATAATTAAACAGTTTTTTGTTTATACTACTGGCAATTAAATAAATTATCATTTACATAATATATTGAACTGTATTATTTTCCAAGATTAAAATTAATTATCAACTTTATTAATAAAATGCCAGATGAAGAATTAAAAATACCTACATTGACATTTATTATTTTTTTTAACAAAATACAGAAAATCTTAGAAACAACTTATTTCATCAAATCGGTTGGTGTTTTACCCCAAGAGCACCTCTATACTTCAATAAAAGCATATTTTAATTCAGAATATAACTAATACTATTGCCAAGTTTCATCTGAGAGAATATTAAAAAAAGTTTTTGAGTTCCATTTCATTATTTGAATGACAAAATTTATATGTAAAAAAATATATGGAACAGATTACTAAGTGGTTTATCAAGAATTCAATTTAATGTTTTGCCTTTTATTAAAATAATATAAACTAAATGGATAATTATCTATTGTTTCATATTACATTTCGAGAAGTACGTAATTGGTAGCTCCCCCGACTTTCAAAAGTAAAAAATAGATCTTAAATATAACTAAGTTACCTATCTAGTGCCAATACTCTTTCTTATATTAATAGTCTGTGTGTTTATGAGCCTGTCTATGCCGGTTAGGTCGCATAGCGATACTACATTTGTTATCGCCGTAGAAGTCAACAGAGGTATGCCACAGACATTTTAAAACGTGTCAATAACGAAAGTACTTATTGTGACAGAAAGTAGAAAAATACTTTTTTGTATTACAGAGATAATTTAAAAAAAACAAATAAAAATTCTGTCCAAAGGGTAATAATTAATAAATTTACTGTGTAAGGATATCATTATACTTTACGTAATATGAATCCAGTCCATATATAACATGCATTGCAAGCAATATTATTGTTACCCTATTTAATTCATTAATTTCAAATATTATAATTATCATATTATTGGATTTTAGGAAATACTTCGTAAGTAATTTTAATGCATCACACCATTTTATAATCTACCAATAAACGGCCGTCACAAAATATAGACCTGTCAATGTGTTTAAAAAAATTAATCGATATGTCGGTTTAATGTTGTGGTTTACCTCCTGACGGCGATGTGTCATTACTCATAGGGCGTGTCCGCATCAACGTGGACGACGGAGTTCTGCTCCGGGTCCTGTGGGTCACTGCGCCGCCTCCAGCCACACCGCGGCAACATCCCGTTGTACTGACACATTCCCACGATCAGGACGGAGAAACCGATGAGGTGGGGCCAGTGGAACGCCTGCCACCTCAGACCCAACGACACCATCCAGATCACCAGTGTTCTGAAATTGTAATCCCCTTATATATAACGGCTGTTGCTTCGTTTCGGTGTGAAACACTATCGGCCGGTTTCTGAAAGGCTGATCAACGAAAAAATTTAAAAAATCACTGTCAAATCTATTATCAAACGTCAATTGGGTTGCGGAAAGCATGATTATTCAGAAATTATTCGCTAA
>DWJN01001765.1:0-16963 GCA_018248895.1 Carystus phorcus
ACTATATTAGCAAATATCTAAATATGTGTGTGCTAATCTGCACCACGCGAAAGTAAACCAGTTAATAAATTAATTAATCTTAGGCATAACACGTCAAATGAAATTATTCTGTATTTAAACAAAAATAATACATTTGTAACCAAAATATGCTACATATTTATTCACCATGTAACGGCGTAACTAAAAAAGCACGTTACAGTATCGCGTTTTTTTAAATCTTCATTCGCCCTTTTTAAAAGGTCGTCTAATGTGGTCATACTCATTCTAAAATAATTGAAAAATTTTGACTCATCTCTTCTTAAATCACTTATAAGATTCAGAAAAATACCCAAATTCGAGCGTTGTGTCAAAATAGGATGAACCCAGAATCTTCTATTTCGCTGCCGACGCCGATAGTACCAATAGAATATTAGGAAAGTATTCACGTCCATTTCGCTTGATAACCGGCGTAGCAATGGTCAAAAAACAGGATGCAACCATGTGAACACAGCGTGCAGTGTTGCAGGATACAGTAAAGAGCCGGTCCTGCAAAACTGTACTGCCGTGTGAAAGAAGGGTTACCTAATAGATAAATAATTTGTCAATCGATAAATAATATTATCGTTTTTTTTTATTTTTTATAACCATTTAATTCATTCTAGTTCTTAAATGAACTAATTGATGATTAAATCATTGAATAATGATATACAGTGTTTTGGGGAAACGCTCCCGAAAACGAAGACAGGTGGTAGTACTGATGACCATTAGTACCCTGGGCATAAAAAAAAATGATTCGGACGAAAAAATTTTTTTTTGTCGTAATAACGGATATAAGGTTATGCGGTGTAGTGGTGAGCGAGCAATAAAAAATGAAAATGAAAATGAAAAATGCTTTATTTCTTAGATTTTTTTAACTCTAGGTTACACAGTTGGGGCATCCTTTTAAGTAAAGTGATTACCTGTGCCAGGATACCCCGCTCTTCCAAAGATTACAATCATATTTAATAAAGAAACAAAAATTATATAAACCAAAATTCATGTGGGTGTGTGTTTTAATTGGTGTCGGTGAGTGAGTGAGTGAGTGAGTGAGTGAGTGAGTGAGTGAGTGAGTGAGTGTGTTACCAACTCTATTAGCCTCTTTAAACACCGGAGCGAAAACGAGGGGTGTTATAAGATTCACATGTCTATCTGTGGATATGTTTATTTGTACATCTATTTGTGGCACCGTAGTTCACAAACTATGATAACTATAAACCGATTTGACTGCGGCTTTTTAATCAAAAGCTTTGTTTATCGATATTATACTTAGCTGCGTTTAATAAATAAAAGCGGTCCTCTTCAGATACTCATCTTATTGGAAATAGTTATAGAATCTCAAGTATAATATATTTCGAATTATTGTGGAGAATTTTTCAATTCATAACTACATTGCAATTTGAATTTTTGATATCTTTGCTTTATACTTTTTGCGTATAATTATTGCCCAAGATTGTGTTTAGAAAGTTGCCGATTATTAAAATATTGAAATTATTATAGATGTAAAATGTTTGATTAATTTTGCAACGCAATAATCAAGCTAAAAAAACTTCACCGACCAACTTTTAATCTAATAAAAATATTTAGTTACTTTTAAGCCTCTAGCCTTAATATTGCAGGATGAAAAGGCGCACGATTCTAAAATTCTAAAAGTTTCCGTTGAGTAATAACTTGAGAAATCTACTGAAATTTTTAAAACTTAATTCAGTTCACGTCATGACGTAAGCAGCAGCGAGGTAAGGACGCTCATTAGAGCAAGAACATCCAGCAATAAGTTTACTGCAAAGCACAATGAGCGTGCTCCAGTTTCCTAGAAATGTGTGCCTGTTACGACATCGTACCTAGTTTTTATAGAAGTTCAGAACACTCATGTGCTACGTGATTAGATCCGCGTTGCTCTCAGAATATTTTTTTAACTGGATTTTTTATGAATATTCCCCACATGACTGCCATTCTTCTACCACGAGATTCCACGATGGATAAAATAATGCTATTGGAAATAACTATCTCTTATTTTTATATACATTTCACTTTATTATGATTATCGTGTATTTTAGAATCTAAAATTTCACGACTTCTAGATGTAACTAGACTTTGTCATTTGGTAGACTTATGCGGGGACTCAGGACCCTTTGAGATACTTTAATGTTTTACACTGTGATACAAAAGGCGGTTTCCATCTTCTTTTTTCTCTCTCAAATGCACAGTTTGATATATCCAAAGATGTTTCACCAATTGTTTCTCTTTTCGATGTAAACGGGACTTCTTCCAATTTTTTCAAAACCTCCTTTTCGTATTTCTAGTGCACCTCGCTGTCTAACTTGACGTTAAAAGTCATTAGGATTTTATGCAGTTTGAAGTCAACAGTACTTGAATCAATCGTGTTTCGTTTAGGTTATAAATTTAATGAAAATATACTTTATTAACATCAAATCAGTGTAAAACATTCGTAAAAACAACGGCTTACCCGAATATGTTCTCGAGCTTATTTCTGGACTAAATCCAAGATGCGTCACAGCCCTAAACCTATAAATGGATGCACAGGATCCGGCGCGACGTAGTGCAATAAAACAGTAAAATTCTCTCTTAAAGGTCCTATGATTTGTGTGTCTAAGTTTTAAGATTATCGCCATGTTATTCAACGTTGACGCTATTTGTTCTATCCGTTTCTGTTATTTTTTTTTAACCTTCGATAATTTAATGCTTGACGTCAACCCACCTGATGTTAAATGGTGCAGACGTCTAAGATGGTAGACGCACTAACTTAGTAAAAGCCTATTCAGTCTCCTCTTGGAGACTTGAAGATTCTTTTCCGCGTTTTATTCTTGCATTACTCTAAGAGATTTGATTCAGTGCGCTTTAAATCTCAGCGAGTGGCTCGAAGAATGTTTCTATACTGTCTCCGATTTCATCTGTAAAAGCGGTTTTGTTATCTTTTGTTGTGTTGCTATCTTTGCTCGTTATAAATTGTGATTCATAGAATATGACTCCTCGACTAATACGAGCTTCAGGGATTTGTGTTCTCCGTAAGATTAATGGACGAAACAAAGCAAATAAATCAAATCCTACCGAACTACACATGTATGTTACTCTGTAGTTACATTACACTTAGCTGTAATTATCTTTTCGTAGTTTATTTGATGAATATTGACTATTGTTTATTGAACAATCATACGTTTAAGTTTAACAGTATTTTGAAATACGTGGTCATAAAAATAATAACTTATTGGGTAGTCTTAGTATATTTATATACATTTACATAGGCTACCGAATCGATTAATGAATGAAGTCCTGTTGTAATTATTAGTACCTACCTATTTTATAAAATACTAGCTTCGTTCGCGTTGGCGCCCTTAAATAAATATCTAAATCTTAATTATTTTTTTAAAGTATCCTATATCCTTTTTAATCCGTCTAAGGATATGTGTACGAAGTTTCATGATAACCGGTTGAGTAGTTTTGGGGTGAAAGCGTAACAAACAAACTTACATTCACAATAAGGCACATAGGCAGCAGCTCTAACTAGCGTGACGAATAACAACTACATATATTAACATTTTATTTATTTTAAACGTGTGACCAAATAGAACTTATTTCGCGTGACGAGTTGTCACCTAATCCACATTTATAATAATGAGGATGGAAACCATTCAAAACTGAATAAAATGGCGTTGTCCAAATTTAATTCGGCAGTTCTTTTGACTTCACTTTTTTGCTGGATTATTTAGTTTAGAACAAAAGCTAAACAAATGCAAAATATCTTGATTAAAATTAACATCAGTAATGACCTTGATGTAACACTAGTGACCTCTTTAAAAGAAGGCCTTGATTTCAGGAAACATAAATGGTATATAGAACTTGGTTATAATATATTCCCTTTCGTAAAAGAAGCTTGTAATTTAATAACTCCCTAAGACAAAATAAATAATTAGATTTTGACGCACACCTTAGATATTTGTCATTTCTCACTTCTGTATATAAGTTTACTTACCAATCTTAAAAATCTATGTTTTGTTACGCTTTACACCAAACCTCTACCAGATTTTATTTCACGACATTACCGTTGAGAACGCAAGGCTACGAAGATCCCACACCCAAGTGCAATCTCTGTCATAAAGATAAAAATAAACAAGTCAGCGGTATTAAAAGCACTATGTAAATATCGATCCATATAGCGTAGCGCGGCACGTCCTGTAGGATATCGTCGCCTCGGTTAGTTCGCTTCCGCACCGCACCGTGCGCGTACGTAGCATTCCGTGTTCGAAATACGAAATATCCCGCGCCGCGGCCGACTCGAAGAATTTGTGCGATGTGAATGCAGCTTATGAATGGAATTCCAAATTTAAGTTTTCATTGAAGTTTTTTGCCCACAGATAATGAATGATTTTTATGTCAGTTCCAATAGTGTTGGTCGTTATTATAAAGTGTGATAGTGGTTAATAGTTATTGTTATCGTTGTGTTAGTGCTTTCATCTTACACAATGGAAGGTAACTATGAATTTTATGTTCACGGAATTCAGTTAAAGATAAAATTAACTTTTCATATTATTATTTTTTCAAAAATACAATACTAGCTCAAGTACAAAAAATGTTGGTTATATTGAAAATGGGAAAAAACTTACCACTTGTTGATTTATTACATAAAGTTTTTCATTTTGTTTTTATACTTATGTACCTTCTAATTAACGTTATATGAATTAGAACCAGTATTACATAGTATTATTTATATTTATAATAAAGACCAAAATTTTGTTGTAGTTTAAGGGTATCTGTTGTCCGCAGGATGCGGATGCGTACTTATATGTTTGCTGAATCGAATCATATTCTATGCACACACCCGTAACATTCCCATATAAATTATAGTTGGACGTAATAAGTCTAAGCCGATGCAAAAGTAAGAATTTAATACATACTTTTTTTCTTCTTTTCTTTCTTGGCCGACCACGCCATTCGACGACGTGTATGGTCACCACGCCGGACCGCAATTCAGAGGGTCCTGGGTTTGATTCCCAGCGAGGCCGAAATTTGAATGATGAATTTAAATTTCTGTTTTCTCTGTTTCTGTGTTGTCCATGGCATCCACGACACGGGGAATCCTAGTGTGGGGCTGTGAGTGTGTGGCGTTATTTACTTATTTAATACGTAATCCATTCATATTTAAGAAATTTTAGTTAACATACAATTTATATCTTACGCTATATCAACAGGGACAGGCCCAAAAACTTTACTATATTAAAATTACTCGTTAGATGATGTTGCTATAAAATTTAATTGTCATTCCTAACAAGCTTAGGTTCTTCTTTTTGGACCACAACCCGACTACGATGCCTTTGGTTTTATTATTTTCCATGAGCCGTGATCACTTACCATCTGCAGAAGACAGAATTTTTGTTCGGTGGATATAAACCCTGTCCTAACAAATATAAATGCGACAAATCTAAGTAGAAGATAACTTGGTTACTACATGTAAAAAATATTACCTTAGAAAAAAAAATCTACCATTTAACCCTATCCTTCGGATTGCAGAATCCCCAATCCCCTTTCTCCTGTATCGGATCACATGGCGTATAATATAAAAATAACTTCAAGACTGCAAAATTAAAGATTGTCTAATAATTATTGCAACGAATTACCTAAAATTATGTTTAGCACGAAAGTTATATGGAAATTTTAACGTTGGTCATTACACAGATCGCGCCCGCAATTCTTTTACTCGTTCGGTCGCTAATGATCGCCACAAACTGGCGTGAGTAGTTCTGTAGTGAATACCGCTGGCCATAGCATAGTACCACCTGTTTAACTTTCAAAATTGATAAAACATCTTCTTTCCTTTAATCTTCCATTATTTTCCTCCAACATCTAGGTCAGCATAACGTACACGATGTGTTTAGCATGACCGTTCTGAATTTCAGTTAACTAGCCCTGAGATTATCTTCCTTATTCAGAAGTTTTATTGTACGAATATGGATAAAGTATATCATAACGTTATATGCGAACTGCCTGAAGATATATTGAAAGTTTTTTTTAGATTATAAATAAATTTATAGAAGTAATCTATGATTCTGTAGAAATTTAAACGACGTAAATATCACGTACAGAGTAGCTACACATATTTTAATCGGGTACAGCTAACATAAAACGTGTTAAAATCCCCGCGTTAAAAATTTACAGCCAATTATCTAATGCGATATCCTCGTTCTCGGCGTTCCGCGGGTTCGTTCTTAATTTACTATCTGTGGGAATACAGCGATCGGTTGCTTCTTAGTTAAAGTTAATTAGAACTCGAGATTAAGGCGTTGGGTTTGTTTGTTGATAGTTATATCCACCAGTACCTGGAATTACAAGGTATTGTTATTTGCGGTTAACGATTGTACAATAAAGTCTTCTGTATTTAATATACCGTTTTCTATAGGTGAGGCGGTAGGTAAAAAAGAGAAAAACCGAAGAAACCGAGAAAGAGGGTGGAAGGAAAGGTTTGTACGTGACTGTTAAAATTTTGTTTTATTTGTTAAAACAAATAAAATTATACGTTGACATCTTAAATATCAATAACGTCAGTAATGTTATGAATCACAAATCGCGCAATGTAATTCAAATTATCGGTGTAGAATAAAAAAAAATAAAAACCGTTGCATTTCTAATCAATCTTATCTCTTTTCTAACCAATTATAGTAACAAGTATTAGATTAATAAGAAGTAAACTAAACTCTGTTAGTGGAACTTCGTTTTTCGTTAGAAAACGTGTCCAGATTGTTGGTTAACTTCTGAAGTTCCCCGTTGGCACCGACGCACGCCGGTTCGCTAAAACTTATATTGTTACGTTCAACTGTACCTCTAGTGTTACGATACTTATACGTGTCTAGTTGCAGGTATCTACATGACGGTGTAAGTTTAAGATAAGAAAGTTTCAGGACTTTGTATCTTAGATCGCTGCAAGATGGTCCGTTGCGTGCCCGAATCCATACTGATTGTGCTAAACAATAATATCCACCTTTAGTATTCTGACATTGTATACAGACAAAATAAATGTTGATAGAGAAATTATTCAAATAATATAAAACATATTTATTGATAACGGGAAACCTAAATGTATGTTTGAAAATTGAAAAAACATTCGTGTGACGGATTCTAATGACAGTCAGATTTCTCGAATCTACATTTTACTACTAATTTATGATATTTTTGTTGTATTGGTATGCTAACTGAATTTAAAACTGCGGATATTTCTTTGCATGTAAATGTATTAGATTAAGATCTTAGAACTAATTAGTAACACTGCTATTGCTCTAATTCACTCGTTACGGTTATCGGTTATGGGTTATTAAAGCGCATCCTTATTCATACATAAGTGACGTTGACTTGACATCGTCGACCCAAAAAAGCCATCCGGCTCATATCCAAGACACTTCCAATCGCAATTCGACTTGGAACACTTTGATCTATTTAGAGATCCAAATGGTGTCTGTCGCTTGTAAACACAGAGATTGATTGCACTACCGTAAGCTCAATAAACACTGGCCACGCATAAAAACGATTTTTACTCTGCGGTAATAAAATGTAACATTCCACATTTGGACAGCCTCGTTCAAATTACGAGTCTCTTGGAATTCTATTTTTGAATACATAGATCAAGGCGTTTTTTAAATCTAATCACAAATATAATTTCACTTAACACCTACGGCTATTTACGATGTGGCAAAAATAAATATTAAAACTTTATAACCGAGAATGACGTACTGATGACGACACATCCATAGCTTATCGTTAATTTTTGCAAGTGCAATTGATTCATATATACAAAACTTTATTACTTGGTAAACAGTGTCTAAGCATTTTATGTGCTGTTTGAAAACATCTTCTTTCACATTTTAACACGAGTTTAAACAACGCTTTCAACATAAAAGACTTGAGGGCGACATAATGAATAACATTCCTGCTGTAATTACACGTGTGCTTTTGTAAATAACCTACATACCACTTCTTAATTACACAGTGTGCAACTTTTATTATCTTAACCAAGGGATGAGTACGAATTAGGAAGTTGAAATTTTATCATGTAACTTTAATTAGGTTACAATTCTTATGAATCAAAGTTATGAATTAAATCAAGGAATGGTCCTAATGAAAATGATCGTAATTTCACACATCATCACAAATTCTAGTGGCGCCAACTAGTGGAAAAGTTCATCCGCTTTCCCCTGAACTGTAAAATAAACATGAAATATCAGTCCTCACTTCACTTATCGCTATGTATCATCGTTTCGCAGCGTGTTTTCCCATGTTACCGTCTAGCGCCCGATTTAGAAAGTTCCCGATATTCGTGGCGTCCCCTCGTGTCGTGAGTCAGGCAAATTACGGCGTTTGTGATTAATGCTCTCTATTCCTAAGTATATCCTTCGTTTTTCTTTTGTTCTCCACCCCCGGTTTACGGTAATTTGTTTGTATCGCAGACGTCAACACAAGACGTCCAAGTCATCTTCTTTCTTTTTTTTTTAAGTTGAAGCATTTATTGACATTTTGACTTTGCTCAGTTATAAGCAATCGATTGAGTTAAGCAACTGTGAATGCCGTTCCTTTAGTGCTAGTTAGTTCGCCGGTTCTGACAATTTATTGAAATATGTCTTACAGGGCCTTTGATTCTATATCTTATCGGATTGATTTAAGTAATTATACGAAATGTAAAGTTAATTACACCTTACTGAAGAGACGTGTCTTAAGGGAAAACAATGTTAATGTGAAATTTCTTTTTTCTTCTGTCTTCTTTCTTGTCTGACATTGATTGATGCCTTTAGTGTAGCTGATACCAATGGGTGACAGTGACCACTTATCAGCAAACTTTAGTTCAACGTCTACCTAACTTCACCTCAACGCGATCTAGCTTTTAAAACTACTTATTCATACAAGTGTATTCAATTTTTTAGTTAATTAGGACAATAAACTGATTTTATTGGTCTATAAAAGTTGTTTTGCGTGTCTTTTACGGCAATTCACGTTGTGTGTTGCAAGTCCATAATCTTATGAACTGTAAACTAAAGTTGGATCGATGATTCAACGACGAAACTGCTGCAAGACGTGAAGCCGTCGAAATGCTGTTTACGAAAGCAGGCGTTAACGATACTTAGCACTTAAATTTGATATTTCTATACGACTTACTTTATTAATATTGTAATAACCTCGTTTAAGGGATATCTAACATTACTTCATGACTGAATATCATCGATTATCAATTTTACAACGCACTTGAAAACCAACAAACCTTAAAAATGTAGCAATATTCCTAGTAATATAAGGCTACGTAATATATCAGATTAGAGTAACTCAATCCATAAAATAATATGCAAAGCCTTACAAAGCCATAGCTTCATATACTAGACTGATGTTACAAAAAGGGGACGGTATTAATCCCATGGAAATGGAACTCCCGTTGTTTCAATTCGTCCAACCATTCGATAATCCCTGAATGCGATTGGCCTAATCCTATCGAATGAAAATTGTGATGGAACGTGCTTTGAAGCTGCACCATAGGCAGATAATGCGATTGATAAACAAAATATTCGATTGATTGAGATGTATTAACATGTTCGGGATATATTGGAGGATTTTCGATACCAATTCAAATAGTCTATCATTATAATAATATGAAAAAGCTGATGTTATCCTGCAATGTAAAACATTTTCTATCAGATTTAATTATTAATCTAAAACATTGCCGAATCCACTTAAACAGACACAAAATTAATTAGCACTATCAATTCAACAGTTTAAACGTGCTTCTTGTATTGTATTGTATCTGTGTGTGTTGTATTTTCCTAAGTTAAAAGGAAATATTTTTATTGGTTTTCTCAAACCGCTATTATCTAGCTCGAAGATTAAATTCATATTATTCCGGATTGATGAAAACAAACGACTTATAACCTAATTTGATAGTGGAATGATAGTTATTGATAACGTTGTTAAATTATTCAGACCATAATATAAGATTTAATAGCAGCATTCTAAATGACTATTGTTTTAAAGTTATAATTTTTAATTGCGAATGTAAACAAAATAGTAGAATGTTTGTTTTTTTTCGCGGTATGCAATAATGCTTAAGTGGCAAGATTAAATACATTTTACTATAACTTGTATCTGTTTCATAACTTTACATACTCTAGTATACGCGGTTAGCCGCATTCGCAGATTCCTAGTTATGAAACTAGGTACTACCACATCCACATTGTTCTGATGGCAATCTAGATATTATATTATTGTAGGTATCGTTGTGCCGCAAGCAGATTATTATCCTCGTGGTTTCACGAGTCAACTGAATACCAGTAATGTCAGAGGAGCTAAGAGATTGTGCTAGTTTGTTAGGCGCTGCTTTAATTCGACTCATTATTACGGTAGTTGAGGCATCTAAGGAAGATCGTCAGGGAAGGTCAAGTAATGTTTCTGTACGTATACGTATTGTGTTACTTAATTATAATTGTATGAAAATCCAATGTAATGTGACGAATTTTGCGACTTACCCTCGTAGCGTCAACTTACCCTGATGATGCTCCGTTTTGGAGTAAAACACGTGTTAGCGGTATATATGTTGGTATATACTTTTATTTATTGTAACTGCATGTTTCCTTTGTGGAAGGGATGGATGCAACGCATGTCTAAGAGTATATATCATCATACAGTTATCTTATAGGTTATTGCAAAGTAGACTAATTCTAACTTGACACTAACTTCAATGTAACGAAGTTTAAACCCAGAAACGACTAGGGATCGCAAGTTGGATTACATGGTAGTTTTATCCAATATATTTAGAGTTTCAGACGTTAATTATTAAGTAGTACTTGTTAATAATTAGTCAAATTAGTGTTAACATTGATGTCAGATTTCACCATACTTCAACATAAATTAATAACTATTTTCTGAGTTGATTATTCTAGTTCAAAAAATATTTTGATAGAAAATAAAATGGGTAGATTCAACAACGAAAACGCGTTATATTTGTAAGAAAAATATGATCATAATCCAAATAATGACTCAATGAACCTAAAAATACTGTTTTCCTAATCTTAGTAGACTCAGTCAATGTTTATTGTTTTCAGGTCCGCGCCATGGAGCAGCGGCTGTGCGAATGGCCGGCGGGCGCTGAGGGCGCACCCAGAGCCATCTCGCGACTAGAGGGCCAAATTGAAGAACAAGTACGTATTGTGATGTTTATAAAAAATATTATTTAACTAATATAACATAATATCCGGTACGATATTTAATAAGTAAAATTAGTTGTAACATTCGCAACTAATGTCAATCTTAGCGGTCATTGAATCGATAAATTCAATGTCATTGAAACTGAATTTCCGATTTATCGGGATGTAATTTAAAATGTCTGCGACGGACCAAATACTAAATAATTGAACGTCTAATTTAATTACAATTGCGAATTATTTACTAACAATGTTTTTACTAGTAGGAACGTCGACCTTTTAAGTTATTACTGCAGTTATAAAGTCTAATAAAGACCCAACTGACTCAAATATGCTATATAAATATTACAAAATTTAAAAAAATGCATAAAACCTAATATTTTGGTATAATTATCAAGCTTTGTCCAGTGAAAGCTTTTTCAACTTTGCATGAATAATTAAATTTACCGTCATAAATTGTATTAAACCTAGGTAGAGAAGAATTGCTATTTTTGTAAACGAGCGATACTTACGTATGCATGACGGAGTTATCGTTTATATCGTAACCGGTTAACGTCACAGTCACAAAATAGGTGTGAAACGGACGTCACTGTTGTGTGTCATTGTCACTAATGTCACGACATAAGATTGTTTACGCTTGTTTAAAGTTGATGTTGTTTTGTATCTAAATAATGAAAACAAACGAAAAAAATGGGATTTCTGAATGAAATTGTGTGCAATTTTTGCTATTTATACACACGTGCGTTACAAGGGATAGTAAAGTTAAGCCACAATGTAACTTCAATGAGAATTTCCTAATACATGCATACAAAAGCGTTGCTTGGCTTACGATGGAACACACAAACAAACCGCAGGTGGGTGTAGAACAAGTTTGTTAGATTACTTAACATAAGAAGTTAGTCATTTTACCGTTAACTATCGATCATACAATCGCTCAACGTTAAGCGTATATTTTGTCTATTTTATTGTTGCCCAAACCATTCGGTGCATTTCTCAAGTTTTTTTAATATATAATTTTTTTTTATTTAAATAAGTTAATGCTTGACTATCAGAAGTGGCACAGACCGACTTATTAATTGATATAAAGTCTGTTCGTTAAACTTACCATACAGATTATTTGTTTAATGTAAAATAAATTATATCCATAATTTTTTTTGATAATGTATTAAGTAAGTCTTTACCCAAAGTTTCTAATGAAATCCCATATCCCATAGTAAGTGGTTAGAAAGTACGATAAAAAAAAAACATTTTTATCCTATGACTTTGACTTTACATTATTAAATTTAGACGTCTTTGCCCCCAGAAACAGCTGCGACTCCAAGACGCGAAACAGGTGGAGGCGAAGGCTGCCCGCATTAAGGAGTGGGTGACCAACAAGCTCCGAGAGTTGGAACAGCAGAATCAGTTGCTGAGGGAACAGAACGACCGGTGCAACCAACAGTTGGAGCTCCTTAGGAACCACATCGCTGCACAGGGCAGTAGGAATTGTGCTGTAAGTTATTATTTTAATCATTACCTAATGTCTATTGCGATTATGCCTGTGAAAGGTTACACAAACAAAAATTTCATAAATAGTTTTATACCATAAAGAATTGAATAGCAGCGATTCCTTAACTGTTGAGGGTTTTCCTCATGCGGAGACCACATTAGCTAAAGCATCCAAATAAAGTGGAAATCATGTTTAACATTACAATTCTATGTGTATACTGAATCTGATAATGCTGCTGTGAACTACTTATCCGTTTGCAACTATGTCATGGGAAACAAGCATTTTATCGGGATGAAAATAGCCTATACACTACACCAGACTATAATCTATCTCAATGTCAAATTTCATTCAGATCCATCCAGCTATTCTAGTGTGTTTGAGCAATATTCGTCTAATAACATCCATCCAGACTTTTGCCATTATAATAAACTTATTATTATAATGCAATGAATGCAATGAAAAAACATGGCAGGCATTGAATTAATTCTAATAAAATAGAGAAGTATGAAGCATTCACATTGCATAAATAAATACCATTAAATGTTTGGAAAGGTCTTAAAGTAAGAGGAATTCATCAAATAGGAATTAATCCGAGGCTTATGCCTCTTCGTAGATTACTAAACATTGCTTTTTAAATGTTTCTTCTTCATCTTTGTCCTGTATGTTAAAAGTTAGAGAAACATTGTTATTTTCCATGACTTAGTATTCATATAAGAATCATTATTTGTAAGTAGTTAATATGTGACTCAAAATTTGGTAATAATAATATGCACTATATTAGATAGAGCATAGCTTAGGCTGTGCCAAATATTACTGTTGTTGTAAATAAAACCATCCTTGTTTTGTGTAGATGGATTTTATGATAAATTTTATTTACTAATAATTGTAATTTATTTTTTATACATGAAGGATAGCTTTGTATTAATGTAGTTTCTCATTGTGTGTCTATTTAGTGCATCTATCAATAAGTACATATATAGTATGAGATAATTCTATGATCTGTAGTGAAAATTAAACCTTATAATAACTCTGATAAAAACTCAATTATCATATCTCAATAGCAGTAACAAGAATGAAGAATTTTGGTAGATGCTCTAAAACTGATAGTAGATTGTAACATTAACCATCACCTCCCCAGTTTCTGCCCAGTCGTGGGAGTTTATCCCTTGAAGTGAGGAGCGACGACTCTGCCAGAGCCTCTTCCAGCCTTTTAGCCTCCAACAGGCGACGGTCAGAGAGCCTAGAAGGGCCCCAGGTAGCCTAGATGTACCCTAGGCACTGAATGTCTTGATGTTAGATGGGCTATGTTTATTTGCTAGCACTCTTTGTATGTTATTTTGTTCTGTGTTATTTCAATATCACACTTACAGTGGCAAGATCTTTTATGGGAAGATTAGAATTTTTATGGGAGTAACCTAAAAGAAGTGAGCATAATGTGACCTTTATGGTGGATATCAAAATTGACAATGTTTGTGAAATCAAAATGCTAGTAATTCAAGCAAGATGTAGAGAAAGTTTTTAGAAAAGTTTATATCACAACATTATAGTATAGAGTTTGTTATATTGGGTGCTATATTATTATATAGGCATTTAAGACTACAATTCTACAATATCATTGTGTTTTTCAACAAAAATAAATTTAATTGAAAGATAATGTTACATAAATTTAAGTTAGATTTGCAAAGACTGCAAAATTGTTAGTTACCAATGAAATATGTGAGTAATGATTTCACATTTATAAAAATACAGAATCTTAATGGACAACAATTGTTTTTACAATTTTTTGTATTAATTTCGCCTACACATTGATAAATGATAATTGCACATCTGTTGAAATTTATTTTGCCAAGTTATATTTTTGTAAATTTTAAACAGGATTTTTTTAAATTATATATTTTTTTAAATAATCTTCTTGATTACAATCTGATTGCACGGCACTTTCAGGCACAGTTGATTTTAAGGACAAAGCTTAATGCAACAAGTTCCTTCTATAATCAACACCTCTATTTGGTTGCCAGTTTTAATTAAGTGCAGTTATATTTCATTGCTTGTCTACTGTGTATGTGATGTAGATATACAAATATTTCCTTGTAACTTTTATGTCTAATTTACTAATATAAGTAACAATAAACTGCTTTAAGAAATTTAAGGCATGTAATAACTTTCTAAACAATAATATAACATTGTGTTAACTTGTAAAAACATTCAGATATTCTGTTTCAGCTTATTACCAACATTTATATTAGTTTTTTTAATAATAACTCTCCTGTGTATTGTCTTACACTCTCCAGTTTTAGCCAGCTGTAAACCCATGTTAAGAATATAATGTATGTGCATTATTTTAAAATTATATGTACATAAACATTATAGTACACTCCCAGCTGAATTCAACCACATTGTGTTGATCTAGTAGTATTAATTAACAAGTAAAAATATAACTTATATTTTAACTATAAAATGTAATGTCACATTATATTTGTTGATCCAATAGCTAAATGCTACACAAGTAGAAAGAATACTTATCTTTTAGCTATAAAATGTGACTTAATTATCCTTGTCTGGGACTATTTCAATATTTTATTTTGTTTTAATTGAATTGACTTTCAACCAATTAATGGCAATCTCAGCACAGGTGTCTCCTCATCAATGAGGAGGCTTAGATCATACTCCACCACACTGCTCCAATTGAATCAATACAAATCAAATGACGCAACATTCCGAGCTTGATTAGAGTTAGAATGAGCTATCACTAGAATCCCGTAGAGACTAACATCATGTAACCACATCCGCAGTTGCCTAATTCATCAGAGCCGCACTACAGTACCCCGGTGCGGCATAGACGGAACCTCTCCATCGGTACTACTAACTTGGTGCAAACCAGTGGCCCCAGTCTCACAACCATGAACCGGACTATGGATGAACGGACCACTGCCAGCCTATTGGCTGACGATTTGGCGGTAAGGGACTATTATTGTGGTAAAAATTGGAGGATTTTTTGAAAATATAATGACAGGTGGAATTCGTTGGTTAATGTTTATTTTGTGTAATTTTGGGTATCGCATCCTTTAGAATGCATAACTAATTCTAGCGCCCGTACGTTAGATTGGTGCTTGTAAAAGTTAGAAAAGAAATATCCCTTTAGTAATTGTTTTGTCTTTATACCATGTTCAACTGAGTATTTTTTTTTTATGTATACTAGTGAATTCAGCACATGTTTACCGGCAACATAAAAAAACATAATTCTAGGATCGAATTGTGAATCCAAACGATTCTTTATTTAACTTCCCACACAAACGCATACGCACACGTACAACTGTCATTTCAAGACTGTAATTTGTCACGTGCAAGGGAAAGGAACTGACTGCCAAGCCACATCTCACTATTTTCTGGGAGCTTGGAATTTATGTATTTGTAACTCAAAATTATGATAAATACAGTTTATTATTATTTGTCTACAGGCCGCTGTAGAAAATCTTGTGGTGCTACCAACGACGCCGAATACATCAACAGATGGCGATACGACCCACGATTACGCAGAGATATACACACCGAGCAGAGGTAACATTATTATTGTCGCTTTTACTTCATAGATCACTGGCTCAAATCCGGCTCGAAGGACCAATATATAAAAGGTGTGTGTTCGGTTGTTGCTATTAATGACAATAATGTAATAACACATTATATGACTATTATTTTTAAAATACTATATAGCTGAAGTAAAGTAACATGTAATTTAGAATAGAATTGATATACATATACGAGTACTTGTAAATACTGAAATGATAGTATGAGTTTTCTTTGTTTCATGTAAGTTTATATAAATACACTTTGAACGACAAATAAGCATCTATCGATAATAAAGTTAATGTCTACATAAAAATAAATGTTATTGTCATTTCGCACGCTCAATATAAAAGAGACCTAACTCAAAAATCCAATTATTTGGGTAATAGCAATAAACGTTTCGCAACAGAGACTTGGCGTGTATTTTTTATAAGAAAATTTCCGACGACCGAAAACTGCGAACAGGAAAGCGCTCCTTTTTAAAATGTTTCTTGACGTAAAGTCATAGAGGGTGTTGAGATATGAAAAGCAGTGTATAAAAATCATGTTTGGGATTTTTGTAATAAGGTCTCTGTTATTTTAAGCGTGCGATTTGTTTTTAACGTTAAAATGTGTTGTTGATTGCAGAACGCACGCCGGCGTGGCAGGGCAACGTAAACGTGATAGTGCAGGGCGGGCCCAGTCGGGGCGGGTCCTCCACGGGGGACAGCTC